>JAQIXP010001748.1:0-17178 GCA_034700285.1 Proteroiulus fuscus | reverse complement strand
TTGGCACAGCCATTCATATCTAGTAAGTGTGTACTGTTTGAAATTAACTTGTTTCAAAGTGAGACTGTCCCTTTAACGTGAATAATTAAGAAAAAAAAGAGTACCTAAAAATCCCTCAACAACAACTTCTCAGAAAGTATAAGAAAAATTAAAAACAAAACGAAAACTTGCGCTAAAAAGATTTAGGAGAAAGATCTGGCAAATAGGATGGGGGGGGGGGGTTCACCCAAATCCAGAAACGTGAATAATTTAAGTATTCTATTAGGACAAACGTGTGCTAATGTCACACTATTCTCCATTAATGTTTTCATAAAATAGTATGCGTAAACAAAAACGAATTTCAATTAATTATATAAAGAGTGGGCCGAAGAAAAGAAAAAAAAAATCAAAAACTGGCACGACCCAAATCGATTATTCGGATTGATTTCAATCCAAACGAGTTATTGACTCGATGTCCATTAAATATTCACACACAAAAACACAAAACTGCCCAATAACAAAAAAGTCGATACTAATTCGGACAACACCGGGTGGGAGGGACAAAGTGGAGGGTGAAGTTGTTGACCTCACCGCTTCTCTCCTGGGTCAACTTGGGTCTCATTAACAAATTTATTGGGAAGCTGGGGTTCGTTAATTATCAACTAATCAATGGTATTACAAGATCAGATCTGACCACAGCTGTAACTAAGCACGATCCTGAGGTTAACATTGACCAGCTCTGGCTATTTCAACTTATTTCCTCAAATTTCAAAATTAACGAGCAAAAAATATTACATACTGGCAAAAAAAAGTGACTGACTGACCATTGCATTTTCGTTACTTTCAATATTAAAAACGAGAATTAAAAAAAGATCTTTCTATAAATGGAAGGACCGACCAGTGGTCACCGATTGCCCATGGCATTTTCAACCTTTTTCCATATTTACTAAAGGAAAAAATAATTTAGATACACGTACTTCTGTAGGCCTACTGTTACATAACAAATAACATGAACATGCAAAATTAATTAACTTTCTATGGGCATCAACTGACCATGGCATTTTCAACCTTTTTCCATATTTATATAAAATGGAAAGATAATTAGATACTTCTGTACTGTTACATAACAAATAACAAAAAATTGCATTAAAAAAAATCTTTCTATAAATGAAAAGGACTGACCAGTGGTCATCGATTGACCATATAGTATTTTCAGGCTTTATCCAAATTTAAAAAATAAAACATAAATAATTTTGTATAGTTACATAATAAATAATGATAGGATAGGGGGATATTTTTTATAAATGAAAAGTCCTCCTTGACCAGCGGTCATCTATTTATCAAAAATTCATTCATTTTTCCCCTACTACATTAAAAATCGCATACGAACAATGGCATCACTAATTCAGGAAATACATTCTCTGAGAAAACCTTTTAGGCCCCGCTCCCCCCCCCCATCACCCATCCCCAATGACATGCAATGGCCTAATAAAACTGTGAAAATTTGCTTTAATTTAAAATTGGGCAGGTCATTAGCATTAATTGCAACACCTATTTGCCAATTTAAATTATTATATCAGATTAAAAGAAAAAGTAGAAATCAGCAATAAAAACTGGCCCAAATCTAAAAATAAAACACTAATCTTGTTATAAATACATTGATAAACATGTAGGCTTAGCAGTTTAATTGATAAATTGCAGTAGATAACCACAGAATAATTAAGGTTTAAAACAAAACTAAAAAATTGGAGAAAAAAAAATGCAATTAAGACACCCTACAAAAAAAATCCAAAAATTTTCTATAAAAGGATTTCAATAAAATCTATTGATTTTTTAACATTAGGCAGAATTAGTGACGTCACTGGTAGACCTTACCCTCCTTTATGCAATAATGTATTTAAAAATTATAATTAAAAAAAATTAATCAAAAAAATATTGGCCTATATATATTAAAAGTAGATCTTTAATCATATAGTAATAAATTTTCAAGCACTTGACTGCATTGTTTAAATCATGATTTACAGTTACTCGAGTACAGGATCCTTGGTTAACAGTTTTCAGCATGATGGACTGATGCATTGTGGGACCAGTCAGTGGCATGCTGGGTAAAGCAAATGGCAGACTAAAAGTTTCAATGATTTACTGTTACTCAGGATCAAGAAACTTGATTAACAGTTTCATCATGATGGACTGATGCATTGTGGGACCAGTCAGTGGCATGCTGGGTAAAGCAAATGGCAGACTAAAAACGTTTCAATGATTTACTGTTACTCAGGTTCAAGAAACTTGGTTAGCAGGTTTCATCATGATGGACTGATGCATTGTGGGGCCAGTGAGTGGCATGCTTGGTAATGCAAATGGCGGACAAAACGATTTACTGTTACTCAGGATCAAGAAACTTGGTTAACAGTTTCATCATGATGGACTGATGCATTGTGGGCACATGAGTGGCATGCTGGGTAATGCAAATGGAAGACAAGTTCCTAATTGATCTATAAACTTCAGCAAATTATGATTAAAAGTTCATAAGTATTCATGTTAACCATGACCCTGTCTTGTTTTTAATCATGATCAGCCCATGTGAACGGAGTAGGCCTATAAATTACCCTACGATAACATTTAAAAAAAACCATGCGTGCTAAAAAGTACAATAACAAAAACTTTGATAACAAAAAAATTAATTTAGCCCTAGTTGCAAATTGGGTTAAGGTTTCCACAGACTGACCCTTACAATACACCCACAATCGCATTTTTATATTAAATTGAATTCAATCACTCCCATAGACAACCCGATTAAAAAAAAAAAAAAAAAACGATGAATCTGGCAATTTAAGCCAAGAGAATTGCAATCCACCCAACAAAAATACCTTGACCAGAATTATAATTGCACCCGAATTAAAAATACACCTTTTGCTCCGGATTTTCAGGAAGGAAAAAAAAAACCAAATTACCAAATAATTAAAACTTTCAACACTCGATAGGGTAATTCTGTCATAAATCAGTCCGGCAACTTCTTAATGAAAATGGCCTCAAACTTTTAACTATCAAAATTGACGTTTTGTTTCAAGTAGGAGGAAATAATTAAGAAAAATAGGTTACTTCAGAAAAAGAAAATGTCAGCCACAACAATTGCACCAAAACTGGACATACACGGTGTCCCCCAATAATTAATAGGATGGCGCCTAATTGAACCTTCATGCCCAAAACTGACCTTTTGTGAATGAAAAATATGGCCTAGGACTTGTGGACACCGTGTACCAGAAAAAAATAATGCACAGCAGTGGTCAGATGAAGTATATAGCTGGGGGTCACTACTGGCAGGTACTTGAAATATTCAGCATGTTGTTAAAACAATTTAGCCACGGTCAGTAGAACCTACGTCACCGTTTGAGATTCGTGGCAGTCCAGTGACGTCAAACCAACATCGAATCCACATGTCTGTATTAGCATACCTATTTATTTGGAATATCGATCAGAATCGATCAATATTAACTACTAGGATAGGTGGTCAATTGCCAATTTTAAACAAATATTAAGTGAAGCAAAGTGGGTTACGGATGAGTCACGAATAAAACAAGTTCTGTCATATAAACCAAATACACCCCACGCACGCCACCTACCCTATACTTATTATACTACCCGCTCGAAACATCAGCAGACACACTTTCAGAAATAAGTCCTGTTCAACATAAGAGTGAACTGGAAAATAACCAATTAAACTCATTCTTCGCATTGATCACTGCATGCCTTACGACGCTCGTTTCACGTAAGCTAGCATCATGATTTAAAGCAAACAGTGCATAAAAGTGGATCATGGTTCAGGTTAGCGCGAGCAGTCATTCACATTTAATATAAATTTTCTGAAATTTAAATGTGCAATTTATTATCGAGTGCCCACGTCAACTGACATTAGATGTCTGACTTTTTTTGTTCGCCAACTGTAATTCCCAGAATGCCCCAGTTCCCACAATGCATCAGTGTATCATGATGGCACCTATCATAGCAATCTTTCTGAAACAACGCCAAATCCAGATTTAAGTTCTTAATCTTGATTTACTTAGCCACACGTATTCACACATTAAAACTATAACGATGAATGCCTCAGCCCATGATCAAAATGCCAATGCACCAGTTCACTGTTTTGTTGAGCACAGTACAGCATTATATTTAGTCACATCGCATTTGACACATAACATATTGCGACTCAAAGAGCCAGCCAACCAGCCAAGCAACAGGTTTCCACCCCTCGTTAGGGGGCGGCACCATAACACGCTAGAATCCCAACAAGTGTCAAATTCTGCCACCAGGTGCCACTACTTGCTATACACTCGATGCCTATTACATCATTATCATGTCTGCCTTCTTACAAGGATTAGGCCTATGGAAACCCATTGATCTGATAACCAAATGTAATTTTCAACCCTTCCCTTTTAATCCCACTCAATAAAGAAAACTCGGTTTTTTTAAAAGCTATTCTCCAGTGTAGCATTGCCCACTCCCTTTTAATATTCAACAAAACTAATAATAAATATCACTAATTCAATCAGAAAAACAGCAAACAAATCCATGACTAACCAGAATAAACACAACTTTAACATTTTTTAAAAAAAAAATCCAGCTTATCACGAGCCCACGCCTCTTGTGCCTATTACCCCCACTGCCCTCCTCCCCCACACCTATTTTGCAAATTATTTACCAGACAGGATAAAAAAAAGTAGGCCTACTTTAAAATACAAAAAATATAGTCGAGAATTTATTATTTACAAAAAAAAAGCAGTTTTAGTGGTTGTTAAGTGGGCAGTGCAGCGGAACCACATGGACCAGATCCACCCGAGTGGACATTCAAGCACCCTTCAATGTCACTGGGTTGTTCAACTCCACAATTTTTCGGCTACTCAAAAAAAACCACAATAATAAACAAACAAAAAAAAGCAACAACAAACAATTTTTATAACTGAAGAGCCGAGATCAAAAACTACAAGAGCCCATTTTTGCTAAAAATGAGATATTTGCATAAAATTTTAGCTAAAGTATTGCTCTATTCTATTCAGTAAATCAATAAAAAAAAAGTTGAGGTTATAGACATGAAAAAATTTTTCGACCACTGAAGAGTCAAGATGCCAGAATCACTACGTGCGAAATTTTGAGTATACCCACATTTGGGTATATGGTTAAAGTGGACTCAAAACAAATAGATTCCTTTCGAGGGAACCAAAATGTGAAGGTGCATACCAAAGCACAATTTTCTATCTTAAAAATTAAGCTTAGAATTTATAAAAATAACTAATTTTTATGCACTAAATCTGTCCAGAATTTCTTTAAACGCATTTTTCTCAAAACAAGAAATCTGGACTCCTGTGGTTTTTGATCTCAGCTCTTCAATTAAGGCTAAACAACAAAATCAACATTCCTTTGGTTTTGGAAGCCATTTTGTTTTTTTTGTTTTGAAAGCCATTTTGTTTTTTTTTTGTTTTGAAAGCCATTTTGTTTTTCGTTTTGGAAACCATTTTGTTTTTTGTTTTGGAAGCCATTTTATTTTTTTTTGTTTTGGAAGCCATTTTGTTTTTTTTGTTTTGGAAGCCATTTTTGTTTTCTAAAAGAACACCCAGCTTATTAGGCATTAAGATTCTGTTCAGAATTAACCCCAGGTCAACGATGATCCAACCAAAGACTAACCCAGCGCATTATGCAACTAGCTCGTGCCATGGTAAGCTTACTATGAGCCATGGGTCACCTCTAAATTCTCGACAAATAACTGAATCTTGAGAAACAAGCATTCAAAGTAACGGAAATAAGACGCCCCCCTGAATACAAGCAGGGATATTACAACAGGATCACAATTCCGCAACTAACCCCCTCAATGACGTCATGCACCATGGGGCTAGTTTAAAATCAATGAACAATAATCATTCAAGGAAAAAAAATCAATTTATCCACCCAGTCACCCGACTCAAATCTTGGAATCAGCCCCGGCCCTGCTTGACCTCAGTCTGGGTAGTGTCCGACCTACAATCAAAAGTATGTTGACCCAGAATCATAAGCAGATATTAAAACATGGGCGAGACTTACTGATTTTTTGTACTTTTCTTTGACCGAACTGATGATGTCTGCGGTCATCAATTTCCTCCCACACGAGAACTAGGGTACGCTGAAGGAGCCTTTAAATTACACGATTATTATGACGCCTTAAGGAGGGGTCGAGATATAAAAAACAATAAAAACCAGACTCAATTTACCCATATTATAAAATATGAACAAAATTTAACCCAGAAAACCAGAGAAGGAGGGGGGGGGGGTCACGCTTGGTTTACTGAGTCAGGTAAGTTCGAAGAAATGATTTGAAATAGGCCTACACATATATCCCATAATGCAACGAGACGTAATTCAGGTTGACCTTTCAAGTCGGTCTCCTTGGCTTGTTTACAAAACTAACTAAAAATCACGACAAATACACATCATCGCAATTATGTATCATAAAATTTTCTATGAATTCAACTTAATTGCTTCCTAATGACTCCCATGTACCTGGGTCATACAAAAATGCACTATCAAAATGACAAATGCTGACAATAATTGCAACGGAAGTTACCACTGGAAATAAGGTACAGGTAATACAATTCCCAGAAAACACGTGAGAGTGACCAGTGCACCATGACGACTTTGTACCTGAGGAATTTAATGGGACCACCTGAGTGGACAACAGATGTTCCAAGAAAACGAGCGGTCAACAATGACCAAAAAAAAACCTAAATTCTCCAACATTTTACACAACAATCTCAACCCGCCTTATTTTGGGAAGCCATTTTTTAATTACATGCACTTTCATAAAAACTTAAGTCAGTTTTGGTGAAAATCGTTAGTAACAAGTTGACAATCTAGGAAGTAATAAACAGACTCGGTTTATTAGTTAATGCCTAAGTACATTTAATTAAAGTGTTACGGTGGAATTAAATTTGCTAATGCATTGGAAGGCAAATTTATTCCCTAACTAATATTTATTCAACGCATTTTATTAAAGTCACTTAAAGGGAAAGTCCCAATTTGAAAGAAATTGGTTGTAGGAGGAAGAGCGTGAAAAATTAGGAAAGGCACGAAAATTGCAATTTGATTTGAGCCCATCAATAATAAATAAAACACCCTGAATACGTGGATTTGGATGAAATTAAAGTCCAAATGTGCACCATTTTACTGGTAGTATGTAGCGCCCTCTACTGGATAACAGGCATCAGCTCTCATGAAACACGTAGACACGCATGTCCTAGAGGGCGCCACCAACTTTCAGAGTCAACTAAACTATGAAAAAATGGCGCCCAACGTGTATTTGGCAAAAGTCATAATTTCTTCAATACAGAAACTTAGCTGCACTTTATATTGTCACACCCATTCATATATAGTAAAGTGTGAAAACAATTCAAATAACACTTG
Organism: Proteroiulus fuscus; assembly: GCA_034700285.1. Lineage (NCBI taxonomy): Eukaryota > Metazoa > Arthropoda > Diplopoda > Julida > Blaniulidae > Proteroiulus > Proteroiulus fuscus. The sequence continues at coordinate 9,774 of JAQIXP010001748.1, read as the reverse complement.
TTACAAAGTGGGACCTTCCCTTTAACTTTAGAAATTAATATTATGAATTATTATTATTGCTGGAAGGTGGCACAGTTTCAATTTAAAAACACTGACATTTCATAATGATTAAAATATTTATGCAAATGATATGCAAATTCCAAAGAAAATGCAAATTTACTTGCACCATGCACTGCTTCTTGCTTTAATCTCAATCTCTATTGAACCGTATCAATGTTTGGCACCTTCAGATAAAAATAAATTTCTGATAAATTTATTTTCCTTAAAATCTGGAGATAGTATTTTTTTGTGTGTATGTAGGCTATGTAGGCCTAGCTTCAATTTTTTCAAATCCCCATATTTATATTTTTTTCGTGATTCAAGCATTTATGGCATAACAACAATGGCATTGAAATTCCACAACGATGGGAGGATCCCATTTGTAAGGTCAATGGCTCCTGACCATTCAAGTTTGCTATACAAAAATTACAATAAAAATTCACTAGCTACACGAATAAGTCAAGGGTGTTAATGGCTCAACAACAGAGCATATTGGTAAAGAAAACTGACCATTAAAAATGCCACTGACCAAAGCATTGACCTTGAAGGCGATACATGCTAAAGGCGTACGTGCAAGAGCATTCACAGCAAATTTTAATTGCGAATGAGTCAGTATTTCTAAATATTGAACAGGCCTGCCTTCAACCGGTTTGAACCCACATCAGACTATCAGTAAAATCATTAATTTACTTAAGTTTTTTTATCAAAAATAGAAATGTTTTCGTTTTTTTCGGATAAAAATGTCCACTGATAGCAACAGATTGGAAAAATATTTTAAATAGTAGGCTGTTAATAACAACTACATAAAGACCGGAAATTAGCTTCATTAACCCAAAGGAAATACACTTTTCCTTTCATTTAATCAATTGTTTATAAATAAAACACTAATTTCCCGAAATTAAATCTGACAAAAATAAATTCCTGATTCAGAAAAAAAATGACCTGTTATGATTTCATGGTCATCCATGGCCTGCCTGCACCAATGTAGTAGCAAAATGGGGCAGTGCCGACATCACATGAATCACATTTCCCAATCATTTCGGCGAAATTGTGTCAATTATGCCACATATATAAATAATTAAAAACCAATCATGTATTAAGAAGAGGATAAATAACTTCAGTTTGGGCGTTTTTCGTAGGAATTCGTAAATCAAGTACGGAAATTCGAGACAAAGCCCGGCATGAGAGAAATGCCATTACAAATGTACGCACTGCGTAGTCAACGAAATAAATAACGGCTGATACTCACTTGGAAGAAATCTTATTTGTATCCCCGATTCCAACGGTGTAATTCGTAGTCGTCATTTTCTTTTAATTCTTCGAAATAATCAACTAATTTCAACTTGATAAGAAACAACAAGATAGATCAGCGTACAAATTCAGAATGTGCTCAAAGCAACGAAAACACGACAGAATGGTAGACGGCGCTAATTCACAGACACGCGATAGGTGTGACGTCACGGAATTGCGATGCAGGAAATGGGCGTGAACATTTTTTCAAAAATGTTAAATAAACGGCTCCCAAATAAACCCACTATTTTGCTTTTAAAATGGCCTACCATTAAAACTAGGTTCTTCTCGGCTAAATTTCACCTATTTTGTATTTATTTATGCGGAAAAATGGTGATAAACCACACTATCATAGGCGATAGACTACGAAATTATTAGTTTAAAAGAATCAAAACGATGCATGCTAACATTTAAATGGGTGTGGCCAAGTTGATGACGTAGTATCAATAACCAATCAAATGCAAGTGCTGGTCTCAAGATTCAATTATTCCCGCCAAAAGAATATATTAGAGCCTAATAAAAATTAATATTAAAAGACCATTCTTTCCTGATACTTGTTAAAGATGCCTCTGTTTAATACTGCTTCCACGAAAACAGCCGATTTTAATTCTGCAACGTTCATGGTTTTCAAGGTTCAGAAACTATCATAAATGAACTGCAACTTCTGTCAACGTCCATTGCATTGTGGGTCGCTGCCATATTACTCTAACAGATGGCAGCATAGTAACTACTGCTCGTGCAAAAACGCATTGGGGTCGTCCGAAAATTACGTTTACAAAAATTCCTGTTTTTAGGACCCAGTGATATTTGTGAGTTCATAGTTGGGTGGGAAGGATTGGAGTGATGGGCGCCGTCAGGGTTTTTTTGTAGGGGGGCAGAGGGGAGGGGTAGTACATTCCAACTCCCCAGAGAAGGAATTTTTAGCAATATCCTTCCAAATGCAGGGCATAAGTTATAACACTATTCTCCAAAATACTCCATTCCCTTTGGCAAAAATTCTGCAGACGCCCAATTTTTTAACAAAATTTTATCTTTTTTTAACGTTAAAAATTTGCAGTAAATCTATAATAGTAGACAATGCAAAACTAAAATAACCTGCAATTTTTCCAGCTTTTTTACTTTTAAAACTACGTACTTTTTCTGTTAATTGTGTGTGTTATTCTGCTGTTTACTGACACCCTGTGCATGTTGGTGACTTACATTGTTAGTGTATATATCATGTTAATGTTATAATTTTTATCTTCTGCTTTTCCTGGTACCTTTGTATTTATTTCTAATTAACAAATATGCATACTTGTACAAGTAGTCCTTTTGCACATAATTGTCAGATTTTTTGGGGGGAAATTATACGATACTGACTTCCTGATAAAACAGATCCCTTGAAACGTCACATTTCCCATACAAGTTCTGGCAATTCTAGTTAACACTCCTGCTTGGCATTTGGGGGACCTGGGTTCAATCCCCAAGAAAGGCTGCCTTGACCATGGTTTTCGTGATTTCCATAGTCCTTCCATGCTAATGCTGGGGCAGTACCACTAAAGTCGGCCACGACCGCACACTGATGACCAAGACCAAGACTTCCAAAAACAGTGGCGGCTCCAGGGGGGGGGGGGGTCAAGGGAGTCCGGGCCTGCCCTTCCCCCCCCCCCCCACTTGGCCGACCAAAAGCGCTAATTCTTGAATACATCCCGAGAACCATGTTTTTTAGCCCATTTTTGAGTGTTTTTGAGCAAAAAAAAGTAGCCTGCGGCGCAATATTTTGACAATTTTGGCAATTACACACAAAAAAGCCATCAACTTTTCTCCTGCGGTCCAAATTTTGAAGCAAATATTTTGGGTAGCCACCTCCCCTCCCCTCGAAAAGGATTTCAGCATGTAACCTTGATTCCTGGATTGACTATGTTTGTTAATTTGAATTAATTGTGACACCACAACATCAGGTGCGCAGCCAAGGGGGATTTTGGAGATTCAACTCCCCCATGACCTATGATAACCCCTGTTTTTTTAAATAAAAAATCGTCGAAATTTTGGGGGTTTCCACCCCTAAACCCCCTTTTTCCATTTGTAAATCCTGGCTGCGTCCCTGCACATCATGGGAAGAGGGGAATTAAAGCCAACATTTTTTTAAGTCCATAACAAAAATTACATGTTGGATCCCCCCCTTCCCATAAAAAAATCCTGGATCCGCCATTGTAATACTGGCATTTACTGCAACAAATTGGTTTTAACCACAATGATGTAGATAATGGATGATTTACATCAGCATGTATGCATACCTTTTTTACGAGTTGGATTATCGCGCCCCTTACAATATGTATCCACCAGGTTCACTGCAAAGGACCTTATCAAGTCAAGAACAAACCATGTCATAAAGCTGTTTCAAACATTTGTGCACACAGCAACACCTAGGAAGTATTTACATTACACATTCAATAGAACATTATAGTCCAGATTGTCATGACAACAGTGGCCATGACATTGAATTGGGGGGAGGGGGAGGAGTTTCAACTGACAGGTTTCATCCAAACATTTTCAGTTGGGTGGGGGTGATAGAATATGCCTCAATCATGGAAAAAACTCAAAAAACAATGATTTACATTTCTTGCAACATATGATGGAATGGGGGAAGCAGTTGACAGGTAGTGGAATGATAGCTTAATTACTATAAACTTTAACGAATGTATTGGTGCAGTGCTTAAACCGGCAACATAGTAAGGTATAAAAAAGTGGCAAGTTCCTGTAAGATGCCAAAATTTGTGCAATAGGTAAGTTAGTTGGTTGTTTCTTTAATTTTCTTTTACAAAAAAAAATTAAATATTAATGAAACTTTTTAAAAACCGGCATTTGAAAAATCAAGACAAGTGCTAACATCTTAATTTTAAATCCTTGAACAACAATTACAACTATGTGGAAAACAAATTACAGAATTAGACAATATAAAACTAATATTTTAAAAGGATTTAGAATTGCTTCACTATTTATCAAAACCCAATCACATTGTCCAATTTCCCGTCATAGGCTATATAGTTGCAGTATCCAACAGCAGTACCCAATTCACAACAACTAATTTACTAACTGGAACATTAATTCTGTATTTTTCCTTGAAGCTTCAAAGAATATACATGTAACCATTTTCCTATTTTGGTTTACAACCAGTCAACCACTAAAAATTATAACATTCTTTATAATTGCAGTCATGAATGAGAGGAATAAGTTTGTGGATTCAACATTGAAATGCCAAATATGTATGAAATTAGCCACCGCCAAATCATCATGAAAATAACTTCTAATGAGCAATCTTTAGCAATAATCGTTTCTGCACAATATTAATTACAAACTCTGGTATAGCAAAGCATCATTTTGCTTCATGTTGCACCCCGTGGTACGATGACCCCAAAATGATAAAATTATTGATACCACACTTAAGGCCATAACAGCCAAGTGCACCAACCAAAGATAAATCCCCAGTTAACAAACAAATAGTTATGGATAACTGTTTGGGCATAGAAAAACTTTCTAACTATTTGTTAAAATGTATTTAAACTGTTGGTTAAACCGTAACAGAGGTTGGTGCACTTGGAGTTAGCTCCATTAAAGAAGGAGTAGGCGGACTGACTGACAAACAAACAGATACCCGTAGCTTAGTAGAGATAAAGAGATTGTTGCACCTCAACATTGGGTATACTGTGACCTTTGGTCACAAACACTTGCAATCACCATTGGACCATCATTTTTGCCAGTCAGAGTCTATATCCTATATTTTATCAATATACCTGTATAATGCTACTTGGACTGCACTGTCCTAAAGAAATTTTTGTTTCAAAATGGGATCAAAAAGCACATGGCATATAATTAGTTGGAATATGCACGGGCACTGGGCCCCATTTTGGAATATGCACGACAATACACTTTAACTATCAGATACAAAGTCCGTAAATATTTTCATAGCTTAGGCCTATATTACAACGTCATTTGAGATAGACTTTGTCAACATCCTAGCTGGTGATATTGACAATTATGTACAAACCAAAATGTAATTTTATAGCTTTTAGACAAATGTGAGACGGCCCACCAATCAGCTGAAATTACGTCTACTTAGGCTCAAGTGGATATGGCTGGCTTAATTAAAACCATATTATTGCTGCTATTTGGATATCACACCAGTTTTGGTAAGTCAACTTTATAACATTTGTTGACAGACAATATTCAATTCAATTAAATTTCAACTCAGTACCCTACGATCAGCATATAATGATGCCATTTGGTAGGGGGGTTATCCCACATTCAGAAGGATACTCCAACGTCATAAAGTTGTGACTTAAACATCATCGTTAAATTGAATTTCTAACAATTTTTGACTATCTTTAGGAAAATTATTCCATTGTCTTATAGAACATAAGAAAAAAGAACCAATATGAAAGAGAAAATTAACAGACAAAACTAGTTTTATGCATAAAACCTGTTTAAGGGTTTTCTATCGTACTACATCAATATATTGACGATAATAAGTGTAAAATCTATTCTAAATTGTTTTCAGCTCAAGCCAAAATCTGCATACCTCGAGATTACCATGAAGGTAGCATCGTATGTGTCTGCAATGCCAGTTACTGTGATACCATTGAAGCGGTCAACAAATTACCAGCTGGACAGTACTGGGAAGTCACAAGTACCAAGGATGGGCAACGATTCAACAAGCAACAACACAACATCTCAAAAGAGAGTGAGCTAGTACCTTTCTTTGAGAAACTTCATAAGATTAGTTCAATTTTTACATACTTAGAAATCCATGTAGCATTAACTACAAACTATTACTGACAGGATTTGGAAATAGCAGTGACGACGACATAACACTGACAATAAACCACGAGGAACAATTCCAGGAAATCTTTGGCTTCGGTGGAGCATTTACAGATGCGGCAACCATCAATTTGATGAATCTCTCGAAAGACTCCAGAAACAATTTACTCAAATCCTATTTCTCTTCTGATGGTAAGTTTACGTACCGGTATGAAAAATTTCCAAACACAAATGCCGTAGTTAATTTACGAATTGATTAATTGAAGATATAACCAAAATTTCGAGCTTTCCTGTCGAATTCCTTTTATAGGAATTGAGTACACATTCGGCAGGGTACCAATTGGTGGTTGTGATTTTTCGACTCGGCAATACACCTACGACGACGTCCCAAATTCAGATTTCAACTTGAGTTACTTCAAATTAGCCGAAGAGGACCTCAGTTTCAAAATTCCTATGATTCAACAAGCGATAGGAATGTCCAACCGGACTATAAAAATGTTCGGAAGTCCATGGAGTGCCCCAGCCTGGATGAAAACAAACAATGCCATAACTGGTCAAGGAGGACTTCGAGGGGAGCCAGGAAAAGAATATTATCAAGCATGGGCAGATTATTTTGTACGGTACGTATTTTAGGGCGAAGCTAGTTAGCAACACCAGGGTGAGTGACTTTAATAAGTTCATATAAATTATATTATTTATTTAAATCAAAGAATGGAATATTAAAGTTTTTGTGAATGCCGAATTGGCAATTGATTTGGAAATTCATGATTTCTGTCCATCATGGTCAGTACTTATGCATATATAACAAATTTCTGTTCTTCCTATTTACAAAATAAAGCTTTCTAGAAGAATACCAGAAGCACAACATCACATTTTGGGGCCTCACGACCCAAAACGAACCAATGGATGGAAGGATCGCCGACTTCCCATTCAACTGCATGGGATTTACTGCCGAATCCCAACGCATTTTCATTGAAAAAAACCTGGGTCCAACACTGGAGAACAAGGGTTTCGGCAATGTCAAACTCATGATACTCGATGACCAAACCCTCATGCTACCCGGGTGGGCCAAGGAAGTTCTCAACAAGGACCACAATGCCAAAGCCTATGTAGATGGAATAGCATTCCACTGGTATCTCAACTTCATAATACCAAACTTGGTACTTACAAACACCCATAAATTATTCCCAGATAAATTTTTGTTAGCAACAGAAAGTTGTGAAGGATCTCAGCCACTTCAGCGGCATGTTATTTTAGGAGACTGGCAAAGAGGAGAAAACTATGCTCAAGATATCATAGAAGTAAATAACAGGAAAATTGCAAAATATTTCAGTAACCCTGGATATAACATATTCATTTCATTAATTTTCAGGACTTATTACATTGGACAACTGGATGGGTTGACTGGAACATTTGCCTAAATGTGCAAGGTGGTCCAAACTGGACAGGTGCTGGCGTGGATAGTCCAATAATTGTCAATGCCAGCAAGGATGAATTTTATAAACAGCCAATGTATTATGCATTGGGACATTTTAGGTAAAAAAACCAATGCGAGTGCATGTATTTGAAATGACTTACATTACTACCATCCAAACCATTTACTACATGTATCATTCATTATATTTTTCATCAATAATGCAAAATATTACACATTTTACATCGGTTTATAACTCATTAGTTTGTATGTATCTGCTAATTTCATAGCATTAACAAAAATAGTACAGCATTAGCTGCTTTATAATTGTTATTAACTTGCTTCTTAATGCACAATTTTTGCAAACTTTACATTAATTTACAACCAACAGTTTCTTGTACCTGCCAATTTCTTAGAAATAACAAGAATAGTATTTGCTGCTTTAATTTGTATTAAATCTTGCTTCAATCTTGCTTTAGTACAAGAGCTTCATCTCATATGTAAAAAAAGTTTCTTTAAACTTTTTTTTAGAATTAAGTTGTTCGGTTTCTGCAGAATAGTCAAACTTAATGTTCTGCTTTTTTCACAGAAATATGTATCAATTAGTATGAATTTGAAGAGTTAAATTTTCACATGTTTTTAAATACTCCAATTTTTCACATCTGTAACATCCATGCAATACACACGCCCTCATAAATTTCGTATAATATCCTGTTTCACATTTAACCCAAATTATTAGGCTAACTGCATTTAAACGAAATCATATTTTTCAGTAAGTTTGTGACCCCAGGATCTGTGGTAATCCAGGCAACAAGTTTCAAAAGTGTGTCGAGGTTCGAGTACATTGCATTTGTGCGCCCTGATAATGCTACAATATTGATCACCTTGAATAAGTCAGTAACTAGCTTACGTCATCATATAATTTCCCAAATGAACTTGTAGACTTAAAATTTTACACTTTTCATTTATAGAAACGATAATCTGTTGAATATTGCCATCAACGATTCCAGGATTGGCACCTTTCAAGTCTCGTCTCCACCGAGGTCCATACAAACGTTTATTTGGTGGCATTAAATGCCAAGTTTCTGCAACCCAGAAACGGATTACGGTAATTAGTACTTGAAAAAATCGTGTAACCAAAAATAATACAAAAAACATTAAAAATAGTGACTTTATAATTATGCTCATAAAATCCCATTAGGGCCTATATACACGATTATTCTCAGTTCACATAACTTGTAACTTGTACCAAATTTGTTTTTGGCAAAGACCTACTTCAAACTTTGATGCGGTGAACTCATTTCATATGTGTGGTCAGCAAAAAATGACTTCTGAAAAATGTAATTTTTCAGAAATTCAGATATTATAACAATCTAACTGATCTGCCATATTGAACCATGTGGTATTGATGGTATAGGCCTATTCCCACAAAATATTTGTCTACCGTAAGTTAATTATGATATGTTTAATTTATACATGTATGCATTTGAATAAAATGTCATCAAACTTTGACTTCAGTTTAGCAAAAATATAAATTTGGAGTTACTTCACTGCGGCTTCTGACCTCACATGAACATATGGCAAGTTTAAATACTAATTTTGTACTATTGGTCACAATCTGTTTGACGTGGTGGTTTTTTAAAACTCTTTTGTGTATCACTCAATTATCATGTTGATAAATAAAACTATATATAATGCCAAGTTGCTAACTTATTTCACTTACAGTTGAACTGTATTTCAGTATTGAATGCAATTGCTATTACTGCTATACTGCACACTACGAGTTGGTTACCGGTATGTTCGATTGCAATAATTGTTGGACCTGATCGAGCCCGCCACCTAACCCCAGTTTTATTTTATCGCCCCACATGGAAGGCAGCCAAAAACGATCAAAATAGAACTGGCACTAGGTGGCAGGCAAAGTCCCAAAATTATTGGAACCGACTATAGCAACAAAAACAGGATTTGGGAGGGTGTTTGTGTATATGTGTGCGTGAGTGAGAGAGGTTATTTACAAAATGTTTTATAACTCATTCAGTTTTCATGCATGATTCCCTGATTTTCCTTGACCAGAATGAACTTTTTTTGACATTTAAGGGGGCTGTCCACATTTTTAAAAAATGCATGCTACTATGGGAATCTCCGTGTTAAGTACCGGTACAAATTAATCAATAATGGCTAAACATAAATTGACGGGGTTTGATTTTTATGAAGGACAATTAAATTTACTAAAA
>JAQIXP010001747.1:0-17179 GCA_034700285.1 Proteroiulus fuscus | reverse complement strand
ATTGTAGTTGGGTAAAGTCTTAATTCTTTTACGTGATATACGCATAACAAGACACTTTTCTTTATTAAGTTTAAGCTACCAGGTTTGACACCACAAACTTAACGAATCTAAGTCTCTCTGTAGGATATGTAGTTGAAATTGTAGTTGAAATTGCAGAAATAACTTGTAATTCCTTTGAATTAATGGAAAAATGCAGAAATGATTTGAAATTCATTTTAATTGGAAAATGCAGAAATAAGATTAGATCCATTTAAATGAATTTTAAGTTCTTTAGACTGTGATTTCTGCATTTTTCAATTACAACGAATTTCAAGTCATTTCTGCATTTTTTAAAATTGATTTAAATTAATTTTAAATTATTTCAGCAATTTCTCAATTTTTCAATTACAAGGAATTTGAGGTCATTTCTGCAATATAATAATTTTTCTATTCATTTAAATTAATTTTCAGTAATTTTTTCATTTCTTCTATCAAGTACAATGAACTTCCAGTTGTTTCTGCAGTTTTTGAGTTATTTCTGGGTTTTAGGGATTTTTTGTTTCATACAGTAGTGAAGAAGCTAAGGTAAAAGAGAAACAATCTCACAAGTGTCGTCATTTTTCTAGCCTCGCTACAGGGTGATGTTGACAACAAGAAAAAGAGATAATATGCTGTCTGGCATATGTTGATGTCTTAATTCACAAGTAGCGAATAAGCCAAAAGTTGCTTTTGAGATAATAGCGTTTTTGTGGAAAAACGTTATAACTTGGAAATAAACAATGTTAAAAGGCTGAAATTTGGTGAACAGATAAAACAATATATATATATTTTATAGAAATTGTGCTAATTTTGGTTAAATAATTAAATTAGTAAATTAATTAAGTCATTTGAGAAATAAAAGGCTTACAAAGGCAAATTCGCTGGTAGGTCTAATTAATTTTGCAGGGACGCGAAATAAATTAAGTGTGAAGTAGCACATATGCACATCCATTAGTTTTCCTATTGAATAAAAATAATGAAAAAAAAAAATATGAACAAAAATTGTTTTACTCCCCACTTGTAGGCTACTTTAATAAAAATCCAGGTTTCGAGAAATTTTTAAAAATATAGGCCTGTACTAACGAATGGTATTAATCACTACTTGTAAGTTTTAGAAATGATAGCTTGCGGTTCACTTCTTTAACTTTAACAATTACTTCTGTAACTTTAGGTTCATTAGGGACACTTTCAGGATCACAATGGTACAATTATCTCATTTTTGACAAATTGGCTTATTCGCCACTTGTGAATTAAGTCATCGATATATGGTCAAAGTTTAAAATGTTTTCTTTACATTTGCTCTCAATAGATGGCATTGATGCACGCTTATCATTTGTTACCACACTATAACAAGTATGTGGCTAGTGAGCGTAATGCTCAATGCTGAACCTCCCTCTCTCTATAACAAGTATTTTATAGAAAATTCGAGGTAACCATAAAAAAATCAACAGCAGTGAAAAGCATTAAGTTAAAAACAAAATAGCATCGAGTGGTATTACCTGCGGGAATGGCGGCTATTCCAATGCAAATGACACCACCCAGTGTCAAAGACGTAAAAAACATCCATCTTCTACCAATTTTATCCAGTGATGCTATGACGACAAGGGCTGCCGGCAATTCTGTGGCTGATGCAATCGAAAACGTGTAAAATATGCTGTAACCTAAATTGTGAGTGTTCCTCGCATGGCCATCGTAACACAGGGAAATCAAAAACCTAATTTAAATGTGTTTAGCCAAACAGGCTTTTAAAATATGTTACCATAAATGAGAGATATAAGTTGTCAGAAAGAATAGCACTCACCATACCATAAACAATAGTAAAGTTCTTTTACGTAGACTTGGGAATTGAAATAAATCCAATAAAGTAACCGATGAATGATGCTCGGCAACGTCTTCTAAACTTGATTCGTTAAGATTTTTCTGAAATTTTTTTAACAAAAATAAGTAAATACTGGTAGGCATACATTCTCGTAAATTGAAACTGTGCACGGTTACCTCATCTTCTAGCTCTAAATTAAAGGAATCTTACCATGTTAAAAGTCATTTTGACAATAAATAAGAAAAAAACTTGGTAACAAGGTTAGACCCCGTTATTAATAATCAAACGTATTTTGGCGTGTTTACCCAATCATGCACTTTTGCATTCCGGTTCACAAGTAGTTCTTAGCTTCACCATAGGTTTAAACCCAAAAACAAAAAAAAATGCACTGCTCTCCATGAATTTCCGGTACAAAGCATTCCTGGGGCCACTTTTTCCTCTACATTTATGATTAACCCTTAATTGGAAAGAAACAGGGTTTCCATACATTAAAAAAAATAAAAATCTAGGACTTTCATTCGAGTATTTTCAGGATTTTTCAAACAAAGATTACCTACCCAAGTTGAAATTTATTTTAATAATTCTTGTTTCTAGTCCATAAGCTTTTTTGCTCAGAAACACTCGCAAATGGGCTAAAAGGCACCAAAAACGCGTATTTCTCCATTAAGGGGGCTGTCCAAACTTTTTAGAGCATGGCTCTTATGGGGATTTCCATGTTAAATTCGTTTTGATAAAAATAAAAATTTCTCAATGATGGCTAAATATTTTGTTGATGGGGTTTGAATTTTATGAAAGACCATGCATTTACTGAAATAAAGTGTAGCAAAATGATCCTGTTACAAGTAACCTGAAAAAAGTTATAGAATTTTAAAGTTGACGGTGAATTTTTTCCTCCGATAGTACACAGGTTCCTCCCCTCAAATAGGCCTACCGTAAATCTTCTAGAAATGACCCATGCGATCTTTTCTTTTTTTGCCTTTAGAGGTGGGCGTAATTTGGAGATGGGCGTAAATTAGGAATGGGCGTTTATTTATAATTTCAAAGAATTTAGCTGGACGTTTATTTAAAATTAAAAAAAATATTACATTATTTTAGTCTATTTGACCACAAATAAAATGCATTTTTATATAAGAATATCATAAAAATACTGAAACTAAGCTCTATTAGGGAAAGCGCCGTTGGAGGATGGGCGAAATTTCGAAGTAAGAGATCAATGAGGATGGGCGAAATATGGAGAATGGGCTAATTTTTGAAGTGGGCTATCTTTTTCCATGTTTGGAAATTTTCCTGGGCGAAATATGGAGTCTGGGCCAAAACTCGGGATGGGCGTTTTTTAGAAGATTTACGGTAGGTCTGTTGGACTCGCCCGCGCTAAATACACTCCAAACCAACCTAACCTCCAAACCGGGTGCTATGCGCGGACATGAACAACACGATTTCATTTCTCCTTTCGGGACATTTTAATTGATAATGGCTAAACATTGAACGATGGGAATTTGATTTATTTTAAAAGATAATTAAAACTAAAACGTGATGCATGATTTTTTTGTTTATCTGCCCTGTGAGCTGTACAATCAGGCAAAATGTGGCAAAAAACTCAATGGCAAACTTTGAACTTTGATAAATAAATATAGAATGCCTGTAATAACAAAATCGAACTTATACATTTTGCAGTAAATTAAATAAGCTTTCCAAAAAATCAAATCCCATCGTTATCCGCTCAGCCAATATTAAGGTCTGTTAAATTTTGGGGGAAATTTCACGTCTATGTAAAATAGCATAAGAAAACGGAACAGTCAACTTTGAAAATGGATAACAACATTGATAATGCATGTTACGTCATAATCATGCAACAACTTTTAGTAAAATTAATAATCTTAAATAAAAATCAAACCCCATCGTTCTTCTTTTACCTGTTCTTGAGTTAGAACAGTTTGAAGAAAACGAATTTAACATTGAAATCCCCATAGGCCCATGCTGTTAAAAGTGTGGACAGCCCCCTTAAGATTCGGTTTTTTGATCTTCCAAACTTTAATTCAATTGTTTTTTTCCTTTTTATTTTAACTCTCGAACTCAATTCCCTGAAATCACTCTCATTACTAAAACCAAAAATCATCCTTTCTCTGCTAACTGACATCTAAACAAATTTTCCTTTCCAAAACATTAAAACACTTTTTATAGAAATTCACTCACTTTTAATCATTCAGCATTTCTCCAATTTTTACATATCAAACAAGTATTACATTAAATTGTTTCAATAAACATGTATCAAAACAAAATTTCAACAATAGTTAGATAGTATCATATTTACATTAGAAATTACTTAGAAAAATTCACAATAGAATTCCCGAACAATTTGACAGTGGCTTAGTCGATTTTTAAAATTCACAAGGCTACAATTTCTTGGTTTCTTTTTTGTTTTGTATCCCTTTTTTAACCTCGATAATTTCCATTTTTTACTCTTTCTCCCCATTTCCCTCCCTATGTCCCGCAAAAATATATTTTATTTCATTTTAGTTTAAAAATTCTAAATTGATCACTTTACTTAGCATTAGTTTTTCAAAACTCTTCAGTTTTTCTTCAGTTGTCCTTCTCTTGGTTTCCTTATTTCATAGAAAATCTCACTCTTTTGAATTTAACACTTCATAACTTTTCCAAATTTTTTGCCACACTTTTAAATTGATTTTTCATAAGACTGATTCCTGACTTGCACCGTAACAATCCTTCACGTGATTTCATTCTTCTAACTCTGGCCTTGCAAAGCCTTTTTATTCACTTTGCCCAACTTATATTTTCAATTAACCCTATCAATTAACGTAAACTTATCAGATTTACCCAAAATTCCATCGGACCCATCCATCAAATATTGTTTTTCTGCTCGATTTTTATTGCCAACCCCCAGGTTTGATTTATTACTAATGGGATTTCGTATATTAAAATTTAACTTGTCAAAACAGTCATGGTGGGTGATTTATCTAATAAAAACTTCATAACCCTTTAATTATTTAAATTTTATAAGTAATCATCGTTAATTGGTTTTTAATTAAAAGACAGTAGCCATTTTAATTGATTGGGATGGTGTAAATATACAGTAGCTCATCCTCTTAACTTTGGTTGCTTCAACTCCCCATAGATGGCTCCCCATGTACCGTAAATGCAATTTTGGCCAAAAATGGTGGGAATTCAAATTTCTTTTATTAAATTTTTATTGTATTTAATTCTATCAGTCTTATAGGAACAAAAGGAGCATTTACCATTGCAGCTTCCTTAGATTTTTTATTTCTAGAATCTGGCTTTGCCTTAGTGAAATTTGGAAGTGCAAAGAAGGTATCCGTTATATCAATGTTTGACGATGCCAAGTCTACTAAATTATCGTTAGTCAAAGTCAGGTCTACCGAGCTGTCTGAATCAGAGGTTCTGCCCTGGATAATCATCTGAGAGGGCTTGCCTGTGTTTGGATATTCTTTATTGGTTTTATGTGGCACGTCTGGGAAATCATGGGCTAAGTACATTTGATTGCCAATGAACAGCTTGTTGTAATTTAGATTGGCTTTGAGCCCCTCATTGCGAGCTTACCACATATGCTCGTATAGTGAGTTAGCTTTCTCCTGGTTTCTTTAGTTTCGAGAGAGAAGTCCTGGAAAATAAAATACAATGTGCCATTTAAGCATCTGGCATTTCTTATAACTGCAGATTTGGTCAAATCATCCAAAAACTGGACAATTATTGGTGGGTGTTGGTGATTACCTTTGGGCAGACGACGAACTCTTCCTTGTAGGTTTACTTGGATTTCCAAATGTTGGTTTATGCATGTTTAAACATTCTTCTTAATTTTGGCTGCATTCTCCTTGCCATCTTAAAAATACCGTAGCATATTAAGTTGTTTCTTCTACTCTGATCTTTGAGTTCAGTTAATTTTAATTGTAATTTGCTTACTTAGCTTTTTAGTTGAGTTTTCAGCCTCCACAGTAATCATTGTTGATTTGATGCCCTTCACTTCCTCAGCTATAGAGGTGGTTATACATTCAAATTCCATAATTTGATCAATAACAGGGTTGAGTAAGGCTGGCATTTCAGTTTTAAGCAGATCTTTAAACAAGATTTTAAAGTCTTGTTTAGTCATAATTGCATTGGAAGTAGATTCTTCATGATTGGATTCAGGATTACTTGGAGTGGTCTTAGGATTTGGGCCTGGATTTAGCTTAGTACCTCCAATAATCAGTAGCACACACATGATAATAGCACACAGTTTTGTTGAAAGTTTTCCAAGGTTTTTTCACAATTTTTTACATTCATTTAGTGGCCTTGACCACCATTGAAAATTCCAATGCTACGTCTAAATTGATCCAAGTCAATCATTTTGATTCAAAATGATAAAAGTTATCTGCTATTAGCTTACTTTTACTAAATAACTGCAGATAAATATAAGTAGATTTGAATATTCTTAACTATTGGCAGAACATAAATCCATAATCTCGACCTATTGTCCTGTTAATTTCCTGTTTTTGTAATTTTATTAATTATTACCTGAGACATGTAATTTAATTTTCTAATTTCATTAAAAATCTGTATTTTTCTAGTTTCAATTCTCAATTTCAAAATTTCATTTAACTTGAATAACTTTCACCTCTTATAAGTTTCCAAAATGTACAATTAAATAATTTACTCAACCTCGGAATATTACACTCAATCACTGTCACTCAACAAACATAAATTCAAAATTATCATGCAAATAAAAACACAAGCAAATGAAAACATGCAAAAAGTTCTTAGTGCAAACAATTATTTTATTTTCAAAATGCATAATTCATTGTTACCCTTTTCACAGGTAACATTTAGCAAACATCACTTTTTCCATTGATTTTAAATGGGAATTATGTTTTTATTTGGAGAGTGACTTTATGGTTCTTTGGCAAGATATAATCATAATTGCTTCCTTGAAGCCTCCCGTTTTTGCTTGTGATTGTGATAGAATGGTCAATGTTAACCAGAGTACTCGAGTGGGCTGATTTTTGTGTGTCATTCTTGTCCCTCGACCATATGAGGGCATTAGTGGCTGAAACGCTACAGACGGCGTGGTTATGCAGACGGCAACAAGCTGCATGACCATATATGGTCATGGCTGTTTCCCCCCTTCAAACGTTGCCATGGCAACGCATCACAACATATGGTCAATTTAATCATGGTCATGCAGCTCGTTGGCAGACGGCATGGTGTAATGGCTGGTAAAAACCAAGATGTTTATTTTAATTTATTGCATAAATTATAAATTTTGAATTGTTATTTGGTTATGTTATATTTATGTAGTATTATGGTAAAATAAGCTAATAACTGTTGTGAGATCGATGAGATGGTGGTGATGACCACGTGTTAAGCTGCCTTGCTGCGTTTCAGTTAGTATTGCCATCTAGCATCAACTATAACGTGAGGACAACAAGGTCGCCAGTTGGATATGGTGGAAATAGCATTGTAGCAGACGACAGTTCCTTCACCTAAATATACTACACCGTTATGTTAACATAGTTGATTACAATATTGATGCATTTTGTTAGAAAAAATTTGAGATAATTTTGGGTGAGAATTTTGCCTATATTATGCCTAATGTTATGCCATAATTTGTAAAGCTAATGCTGATTACAAATTTGGACAAATTTAAATAAATTTTAGGTCAATATTAACTCATTCTGAAACATTTTCCCACCGAGACGATTTTGCACAGATGTTAAAATGTGAAAATCACATTTAATTGGGTGAACTTACTTTAATGTTTAGTTACTTATTTATGTATAACAACTTTTCTGTATGATATAAAATACTTTTTTTGAAACTGGAACAAGATGGTGATGTTATGACAATAAAGTAACCTTGATGTATTTAGTTTTGCTGTGAAAGAATGATGTTCATGTTCAGCAATTCAGAACCTAATTTAAAACCTGTAAGAAGTGAAAATAGATTAATAGAAGAAATTATTTGTTTTAATTGAGTTATTAAGTACATGTAGGGAATTATATCCAATTTGTATATAACTTTTTTCTTAGAATGGTATTGATAAATAAATTTCATTTTTTGCAAAAATATTATAGAGTGTGTTGGATATAGAAAAATGAATTGAAGTGGATTAATTTAAATTCACTTAAATGTGGCCTTACATAGCATGTAACAAACAATACAATACTGCCTGTATAAGTTTTGTGTTGAATTTTTATGCATTTAAGTGTTTTACAATTTGCCCAAATGCTGTTTAAAAACTTGGTGGTCTCATAATGGAAACTTAACTACAATGTGGCAAAATATAGGAATTATTGTGACAAAACATTTAGGTTATAGAGAAAATGGTAACATTTATGGAGTTACACCCAGATAATTTATGACAAAATTTGAACATTTATTAAAATTAATTTTAATGTTTTAAAGTGGTAAATAGGAAAATTAGAAATAAGTTTCCAGGTACAATCAAAAGGAATGCATAGGTAAATTTGTTTAAAATTGAGGTCAATTTTAAAAAAAAACAAGTGTAATAATACCAGTAAACAATGGTGTAAATTATAATTAAAAATAGAATTGGGTATAAATATGCTATGGCTAGGGTCTGTGGCTATAAAATACCTGCCACCTGATTAGGATAATTTGGGGGAAGCATTGGCACAAAAATATTAATAAGATTTGAAACAAAATTAGTTTTAAACAATTTTTAAACTTGAATTCAATTTAAATAAAACAAAATATAGATCTTAATAGAGGAGGAGTATGCATACTAAAGATACATGATGCCATAATGACTTGGACAAATGTGTAATAAATATCTACTAAAGCAAATAAGCTAAAACATCAGATTTAAATTATTTTAAATCTGAAAACCATTTTTTGCAATGACAAATCAAGAAATAGTAACACTATCTGTTGACTGAGAAGGTAACAAAAGTTCCAAGTCACCTAGGGGATGATCAAAATTGCCATAAAATTGGCAATAAATTTTAATTGGCTATTGTTAACTAAGGATAGCCAATGACTATTGTCACCTGCTGTCAATCATATTGATGGATAAAAATCTGATTAGGATACAGGTGCCAAAAAGTTGGTCAAAAATGTCTAAACAATTTAAGTTAATAAAAATTTAAAATTTTTTATATAGGTTACTGTTAGGGAACAAAATTAAATTTTTTAATTGAAAACAAAGTAATAAAAAACAATTAATGATAAAAGCTTTTCCTGATGCATGATGGAAAAAGAGGCGTAAACCTAGTAAGAGCATTGAGTAAAATGATAAATTAGGTGGGGCATATGGGTATAAAAAGTCTATGAAAACTCACTGATTGGATTCGGTCGCTCAATTTTCAAGTTTTCTACTTTTGATTTTTACATTCGGGGACAATATTTTCTGAAATTTTTAATTTTGCGTGTGGGTGCAAAATAAATGTAAAAGAAGGAAAGTTTGAAGAAGATATAAAAAAAACCTTAATTTAAAATTTGTGGTAATAATTTTTTTTGCTTAAAAATGTTAACTATGGGCTAGAAAACGCTAAGGACGTTACGGGAAAATGGAGAACAAGATACAATGGGTAATTAAAAAGTTTAGGTTATTTATTTATTAATTTATTACATTTATTTTTATTTAAATTAAGAAAGTAATATATATATATTTGCATTCGTTCTAGTCATTTATGTCTTACATCTGCACAACAATTTGTCCTGAACCCTGCACTTGAAATGTTGCGTCATTATTTGCACAGTTTGTACTCTTAAAACGATCTGTTACTAGATGGTAAAATGTACAGGCTGTAAACACAACAAAGCACACTCACAAGTGCACAGGGAAAAAACACAAAAGATGAGTAATAACATTGATCCTCAACAATATATGTTATGCATGGTGAAAAGAGGATAGTTTAGATTTAAGCAAGAGTACTGTAATAGTGAACCCCAACAACCCATAAACTGTTTTTTAAGCTGGTAACAAGGGACAGCAAGTCTATATGTAAAAATGAATTTAAAGGCTTTAATAATATGAGTGGATCAATAGAATTAAAGGAGTAGAATTTAATACAAAAAAATAAATTGCTCAAATCAAGCATTTACATTTAGATTACACTTTTTCACTGTTTACATTATAGGTTTCACTCATTTAAATAACTTATAATAATTTATTACATATTCATATTCAAATAGTCTATAATATCTTTCACTTATTCATAATTCAATATTTTCCTTATTTTTTCACATATTCATAAATAAATAGCTCATTGTAACTCACTTATTCATAATCAAATATACTCAAATTGATAATCCATATTCATACTTATCACACAGCAATAGAAGACAATTCACGAACATACATTCAAATTAACACATCAAAATTGAAAGCATAAACCAAAAGTTAACAAACTAAATTAAATCAAAATAAAATAAAAACTCATCTGCACATGATCACGGCATTTCAAAGAAACATCCCTAATGTAAATTTTCTTTCCCTTATATAGGGTTACTAATTTGCACATCTTCCAATAATAAAATTCTCAACATTAAAATATGCATGTCATTAATTCTCTAGATTGTTAACTAAATACTGAATGAGAAATTTGCCTTGTTTAAATTGTGTTTCCAATTCCAATTCAAATTTACATATTTATACCTATCGAAATTCCAAAACATTACGAAAGTTAAATACTTCATTCCTTAATTTATTGTTATTAAAATTTCTATTTATTTTTGTGGCTGTGTGTCAAAGTAAAGAATTTCAATAAATTTAACCTATTACATATATATAGCAGTCCTGACCTATTGACTGATTGATTCATCATCACCCAGCCCAAACCGTTGGCCCTAAACACATGGCCTTTGGAAATGCATGTTGCTTTTATGATGTATGCATCAAACTAAAAAGGAATTTTTTTTAAATTCCACTCAGAAAGGGATCTACGAACAATAGTAATCTACAGATAATCAATGCTCAGTCCAAACCACTGACCCTAAAAAATTAAATTTAAACAGTATATCAGTTTAATGATTAAGGCATTTACATATTTATGATTTTCCTAAATTTCCCTTCTATTTTGAGCTAAGGGATAGTAAGTGATCTTTTTACATACATACCCTGCACAAATCACTGGCCCTGGAATCATGAAATTGGACATCTCATTCATTTAACAGGATGGGCATAAACTTACAAGGGCTTTTTACAAATTCCACTCCTACAGGGATCTAAGGGATGTTAACTATAGTGTCATCTATTAAAGTGCATAGCCCATGATTGCCCATGATAGCCCATGGTCATACACCATGCAATTTGCATATTTCCCCCTAAATTCTACGTGGATGAAGTCATGTGTTGACAAGCTATTTGAATGTATATTTGGTAAATAAGAAGATAAAACACCAAAGAAAACAAGAAAAAATCATGCCTCTATTAAATTCTCTTGTTAACAACATTGTTTTTTCTTCCCAGAATTACCAAGAATACGAGCGTATTATTACCAACATTGTTTAACATAGATAAATGTGGTACCCAATAATTCGTTTTTATATATCATTGTTTTTCTTTCAAGATTTATCAAGAATATTATTAATAACATTGATAATTCATAGAAAAATGCTGTACCCACAAATTCACTATTTAAATATGTTGTTTTTCTATACAGAATTACAAAGAATATTAGTATTTAACAACATTGTTAACCATAGAAAAATGATGTACCCTCAAATTCTCAGTTCACATATAAGCACTGACACAAAACCACTGTAGATCAAAGTTATGTGATAATCCAATAATCTATAAAATGTCCCTGAACTGCTAGTCCTACTTCTGTGATATCCAAAACTGACTATCTTATTGGTCTTTTTTAATTCCATTTATATAGTGTTTTGTAGATCCCCTTGGGTCTCACCTACTTTCTGCACCAGATGTGTGTAGGGTTTTCTGAATAGTTTTAGGGGGTGGCAGCTAGACCAAGCCTAATGGCATTTGTTATTTTAGGTTCTTTCTGTTCTTAAGCTCTAAGGTGCTAAGTGATGAAATATAATTCAAAAGATTGCTAAGTTCCACCAGTTTTATGAAAATATGTCACATGTCATTGATGACATTTGGCTTAGACAGCTTGGACATTTTGGCTTGAGCCTAATGAGTCTGTTAATTGTGTCCATCATTTCTGATTTCTCTCACCAAATGAAGTTGACCTGGTTCCTTTTTCAAAAGCTCTTAAAACATTGTCTGTTTCCCAAAATGCAGGATGTTATACATTCTTCTGTAGGTGTTATGGGGCACTTCTTGAAGACTCCCAAGATGGCTACCAATCGTCTAAGTGGTTCTTGGACTTTTTCAGGTCAGTCAAAGTTTGAGCCTGTCAGGTGTTGACTTGGTTAAGATAAAACTCGAGAACCTGGCTTTATTTTTATCTGTGTGCTCTAGTATTTAATCTTAAATTGGCTTTAGTTTGTGTCCAACTACTGGAGCTTGTATTTTGCGGAAACATATCTGCACCACTCTGGTATGAAATAGTTTATAATTTAAAAATCTGAATGCTGGCTGCTATACCTGTTCTTTGATCTAAAACTTAGTAAGATGAGCCTTATTTTTGTTAATTTATTAGCAAAATGACCCCAGCATCTGTCTTCACTCTATCTCTTCTAGGTTTCACAATATCTCATAGTAGTAAATACTCCATCTATTGCACTGATGATTCAACCATAATGATGGTAATTGATTAAGAGGAGAATGACATTAATGCAAGCATCATCTATTTCCAGTTATATGGACGTATTTTGGGAAACCATGTCATCACCAACCATCTTCTCTTGTCTGCACCACTTCACGGAATTTTTGTCCAGAAACAACCTTTGCATTTGTGTGATGATTCTGTCACCTGCTGGCCCCAGCAAGGACTGATCTCCACAGTCTTATGTATGAAGATACATGATTAGCTAACTGTGATGTTAAGTATTATGAAGTTGGATGAATAATGATGTCAAGTTGGATGACTATAATTTCAAGGCTTTAGAAATTAATTAAATTAAGGAGATTTTGCATTTTTTCTAAGTGAAGTGGTTATTAGTGAAACCTTTAATAGGTGTGGCCCAGGTCTAATGATCTTATACCTAGCTAACATAGTGTACCTATAGGCATAAATACATCAATGAATAAAGAATAAAAGAGAGGCTTTAAATAATATCAGCAAATAATGAAGAATAAGAGTAATCAAGGAATTTATAATATCATAAATAATAAGAATGTTGGACATGGCAGTGCAGTTTGAGTGAAGTTTTCAATAAATATGTAGCTGTGTAAATATTTTTTGTCTTGTCTTCTCCCATGGAGCCCCAATCCTATATACATTGACCTGAATTATAGTTTTCAGAAAATTTTCTAAAGTTTGTGATAAAAGAATTAATGTTAATATTAAAAAAATGTTAATATTGTAGTTTAGATTTGATATGTTTATTTATATACTGTAAAGAATTATTGATAGTAGGAGTCAAATAGTATAAACTATTTATTTTAATTTAGACATACTAGGTTATGCAGTAAATATATGGATTCTAAAAGTACACTCATATGATTATTAATATTGATTTTTAATTACAAATTCACAGGGTTATAAAAAAATATATGTAATTTTCCACAACTTTTATATGCTTGTATATATGTATAATTTATAAAAGTTATTATTATGATTGTTTATTTATTTTATATGGACAATGGCACAATCCAGTGAATCTGTGAGCTGCTGCTTTGGGACATCCTCACAGCTTGAGATTTACTTAATTAATTTAACCTTTATTAAGTGATGTATATACATGTATGTGGTTGAGACTTTTAGCAGTTATAAAGGACTGATAGCACCAGATATACTGATCCAGTAACTATAGTGGTGGCTAGGTCTAAGTTGAAAGGTCCTGCACTTGCCTTTTGGCAACAGAATGTGACTATGTAAGACAACAGAATGGAAAGTATGGTCAGAGATGTTACCTTGTAACATCCCCTATTAAAAAGAGAAAAATAAAAGGTTGCCCAGAATTTTCTTTTTGTGTTTTTAATGTATTTTTGTGATATTATTCATCAATGGTGGTAGTGGCAGTAAAATGTTTTTTTTTTAAGAAAGTGTTTTTTAAAATACATTCTGTAGGAGGCAAGTAAGGTGAAAATAGCAATTTTTTTTAGCTAGAATAGGGATTCTAATTCTTAGTGCAGGAATAAAAAGCACAAATTGTGCAGTAAAATTAATTGTAAAGTGGGAAAAATGTAAGAAAATATACAATATTGATTCACTTACCATTGCTGATGGTGAGACTGCTGAGAATATGCAATGTATCACATTCAACCATAGAAGATCGAATGTTTTCCAATGAACCAGGGAACCAAATCAACAGAAATGAAAGCCAATGGGACCGTACTCTAGCAGAGAAAGGTTTAATTGTTGTGTTTACCAAAACTCCAGACTATTGCTTGCAGTAGAGTATCCAGCTGTAGTAAACATCAAGTAAACATCCATTCCAGTGAGACATCTGAAACGTTTTGCTGGTGAAAGTTTGTTCAGAGGATCCAAAAAAGAATTAAACAGTTGCATCAAAACACTTTAAGACCTAAGGATTGCTTACCTGAAATTTTTTCTGGACAAGCCGGGTAATAATAATATTCAAATAATCATTTGGAAATATCCTTAACAATTAAAAGTAAAAATAAGTTCCTGAAAACACCCCAAGGATCCAATCCAACTGGTAAAATGCTGTATTTCAAGCCCTGATGTATATGCAGTCGATGGAGATATTCTATTGCAGCCTTCTGGTTAAAAAAACTTAGCTTATCATCACTTACCATTTCCTGGCATTTTTTTTACTATTGGTGCCCTTTTGTGGAAAATCCCTGCACTATTTGGAGGTAGAACCCAGGTGACTTGGGGAATTCCCTAGAACAACAGCTGATAGGTTCAGGGTGAGGCCAATAGCTGACATTGAAATGTTGACTGACGTTTTTTTGTCATGTCATAACCTGACCTAAGTGTAAATTGAAGATGCCGATTAACTAATTCCCAGTGTTGAAATACAAAAATTTAGGATTTCCTGAAATTTGATGAAAAAGATTTTCCTATCTTTTAACATGTAACAGTTTATTATTATTCTTTATTCCTGCAAAATATGTTATGCAGGGCTTTGATACAACCAGTCTAAAATTGCCTCGTAAAAAATAATAAAATTTGGTTCCATTATCCCATTGCATCATGGGAAAAAGTATTAAATATCCCATTGCATCTTGGAAAAAAGTATTAAATATTCCATTGCATCATGGGAAAGGGGATGAAAAATTTGGTGGTTTTTAGAAAAAAAACTAGGAGGAGTTTAGATATTATATATTTAGATTCACACACAACATTAGATTCATTCCTCTATTTTTTGTGGCATTCAATGTTGTGTTTTTTACAACAAATTTTATTGTTGTGGAAACTCTTAAGGAACTTCAAAAAAGAACTTCTAAAGGAGAAAGCTAAGTACAAAAATTTAGTTTTATTAAGATTAAGAAGAATGATGGAGTAGAAAACCCAAAGGAAGGGGGCAATGGAGGGGGATGAAAAAACTTTGCTACAAAATCTCAAATTGAGAAGATGTAGGAAATAATTAACCTGAAAGATAGAACTTTTGCTAGGTATGAATTCAAAACAATTTTTGAGAGGAAAATGCCAAAAATAAAAATTGCCATGCTACCACAATAATACTATTAAAATTTTTTTGTTCATAAATATTTATCCATTCTTGTGTTACAAATGCAATACCATATAGAAAGCTTGACCATTTGTACTGAATGCCAAGAATATTGCAATATAGGTTCTAGATAAGTGCAATTATCTAATAAAATGATTTTTCAAAATACATATAATTTTTAAATTTATAATAGATTCTAGAATTTGAAAGAATGAAAAACCAACCATGTAGAATAAAACTCTGTAAAGAAAAATTTAGGAAAAGATTAAAACAAATTCATCGGAATTTGTGGACCTAAATCATGTTAAAGTTCCAAAAAATCTACAAATAATAGTTAAGTTTCTGAAAATTAATAATGAGAAAAAAGGAACCTAACAAATGGCGCCCGATATGGGACTTTTGCAAAGAAGAATTTGGGTTTTAAGGGGTTTTTAATTTATAAAAAAGAAAATATGAAAAAGGGGAAAAGTTGGAAAAACTAAGTAGATTCTTATATTAAAAAGTAATAATTGAAAAACGAAATAAGCCTATGTAATGCACCAATTTAATCTCATACATGTAGCAGCCTTTAATAATGCTAAAATTTGTTTTAATAATTTTTTGTAAGTGTAAAATCATAAAATAAAAAAAAAACAATTTTTCGTAGATTTTTACCAAGGCAAAACAAATGTACAGGTTTGAATGGGACTTTTTCTATTAGCTCAAAATCAGCTGTTTGCCAAAGGGTGATTGAGAGGTGCTGCCCCTGTAAGCAGGCTGGAGAACAGGTTACATTTCCTCAATATTATGCTGGGGTTAACAAAGCTAATTTTAGGTAGGATAAATGTTAAAAAAGTTTGCCAACAAATTTAGTAGTTAAGCTGAATTCCTTTAATTTTGAGCCTTATTATGAGATTACAACTGCATGTTGTAAGTTATTTTCTGTTTGGGCCAATTTTGAGTTGAAAAACAAAAATATGACCAAAATTCTGGTTCGATTATAGCAAAATATAAATATGTGCTACACTTTCTGGCCTAAAATTTGTATGATAATCAGGTAATGGATTTGGGACCATTTTTACACTGTTTTTGGACAATTGTTGGCCAATAATCATGCCAATTTTAGAGTAATTTTTGCACTACTAAAGGGCCGTTTCCTGCTCTCTCTTTTAGGGTAGTTTTTGCATTACTTTGAGGTAGTTTTTTTTGCACTATTTAAGGGTTTGTTTTTAGCACTATTTTAAGGCCATTTTTGAGCTGTTTTAGGATTGTCTTGGATTACAGTTAGTGCCCAAAAATTTAACAGTTTTTGACACACTGTCTTTGCCAATTCCAGATTTGAATTTAGGCTCTATTTTTGAGCTGTTTCAGGGGCCATTTTTTTGATTGCACTTCAATATTTTAGGGCTATTTTTAGGCTTAGTTTTGAGGTGTTTTATGCCAAATGTTTAATTAAAAAAAGGTATATATTTTCCAGGGTTTCTTTGATATAATTTGAAGGCAGTTTTGGGTATGGTTTTGCCCTGTTTTTCAGTTTTGACTTAGCACCAGTTTTTATTAATATTATAACCATTTATAAGCAATTTCCAGGCATTTTGCATGTTACAGTATAATAAGAAAAGTAAGCCGAATGTGCTTTTTGGCCACTAACACATCCGATTTTCATACTTTTTGTGC
>JAQIXP010001746.1:0-17179 GCA_034700285.1 Proteroiulus fuscus | reverse complement strand
AATCATGCATCAGTTTTTAGTAAAATTAATAATCTTTAATAAAAATCAAACCCCATCGTTGAACTTTAACCCATTCTCGAGTTAGTACAGTTTGAAGGAAAACGAATTTAACATTGAAATCTCCATAGGCCCACGCTGTTATAAGTGTGGACAGCCCCCTTAACAATATTTTCCATAATTGATGTCTCCACTATTGTGCACCTGCATAGTTATTTACAAATTATTTGGGCAATTAGAGGTGGGCATTTATTTAAAATTTCAAAGAATATCACAGTACCTTTACTTATATTTTATTTAGGAACAGATGATATCGTAAAAAATTTTTACCACAAAATATTCAATTTCATACAAGAACATCATTTTAAAAAAAACTTAAAATAAACTCTAAAGGGTAGTGCCATTGGAGAATGGAAGAAATTTTGAAGTAGGCAATCATTTGAGGATAGGAGAAATATGAGGAGTATGCTAACTTTTTAAACTGGGCTTTCATTTACAATTTAGACAATTTTCCTTGGCGTAATATGGACTCTGGTTCAAAACTCGGAATGGTTTTGTTTTTTAAAAGATTTACGGTAGTTAATTCCCAAGAGCTTGGTTCTCCGGAACCTTCTGGTTATATCTATAAGAAATTATCCTACGTTGTCGTAATGCAGTAAACTTTTTGTCTTTGATATTTTCTTCAATGTAAAAAAGTTGAACGTACCTCGGTCGCCCGAAACAAATAATTGTATTCATTAGTGCAAATATTGATAGGTTCACAAACAGTCTGACTGTATCAAACAGATTGTGACCTGAGTATACAGCATTAATATTAAAAACTTAAAATATGTCAAAAAAGTCATCGTACAGAATTACAAATTGTCAATAAATTGGAGTTGAATGAGTTTATACAAGTGGTCAGAAATCAAATATAAACCACATTCAAGAGTATATTTTTACTGAAATTTAATAACATCATTTCAATAAATCTTAAAATTTTACTTCCAGGCACAATTTAGCCGATAGATTTGGAAAGCGTGAAGAGGTTTGTCTTGTTGAACTTTTCCTGATTTTTTTTTAAATTTTTAATTGCGTTTACCAATACTGCATTTTTTGAATAATTTTTTCAGATTCTGTTCTTTTGTTTCGAGTTCCTTAAATACCTCATAAGCGAGGAGTATGCCATCCATAAATGTAGGCGAAGGTTGAGGAAGTTGTCAGACCTCGATCCGTCCCAGCCTGAAAATATCCTTGCAGGTGAAAGTTTGGGGCATTTTTTCAGAAATTCTTTATAAAATGGGGGAAAATGCTCTTTTTTTAAAATAGTATTTTGTTTTTTGATCAGATTTGTGTAATGCTCATGGTAGCAACACGAGCCTCAACAGCAGTTGTAGTTCGGTGAGCTGCCGCAGTCAGGATTGCCCGCCGTCTTTTTTCACCACTTCCACGTACGAAGCCTGCGATGAAGCTGCAGGATTGCCACTTCATCCAACCGCAAGGTTTGTGAATTATTCACCGAATTTCAGTAAAAAAAACCTAGTTAAAATGATTTTTTGAGAAATATTTCATTACGTGCGTGCTACTCACATATTTGCTCAACTATTTAGAAAAGATCGGACATTGTTTCTCAAAATAGACAAATATTATATAAATTTTTTCTTGAAATAGACAAAATATTGTATAAATTTTTTCTCAAAAGTATTTAAAAATTATTGAGTCTTTCTCGAAAACTTAAGATATTTTATCCCAATATATTTGAACATTGTTGGTAGGTTTTTCTAAAATATACGAATATTTAATGAATTATTTTATATCAAAAGTATCCGATTTTTTTTTAATTTTTCAAAAAAGTATTTGAGTATATTTTCTCAAAAAAGTATATTTTTCTCAGCACAAAGTATGTTTTCCTAAAATATAGGAGTATTACTGAAATTTTCTCCTAAAAATTAGGACACTTTTTACAAAAAAAAATATATAAATATTGTCGGAAGATTTTTCCAAGGTATATGGATATTGTATGATTTTTTTTTCAAAAGTGTTAGCGTATTACATTTAAATTTTGTACTAAAATATGGGATTATTGTAGGAATTTTTTTACTCTAAAGAATTAGAAGAATATATGAATTTTTTCTTTAAAGTATAGGATTTTAATAAATGTTTCCACCAAGGCATATACTCGTATATATATATAGGCCTACATATTCTATATGTATACGTATGTATTCATATACATTTCTAAAAAAAACAACATAATTTCCTAAAATATAGGAGTTTTTTAGGAATATTTGTCTAAACTATAGGAATATTATCTGATGTTTTTTTTTCTTCAAACTATCGAAATATTATTCTAATTTTCCCTCAAAACTTAGGACATTTAATTTCCAAAAGAAAAATATATATAAATATAAAGTATAAAGTATAAGCAGTATTTTTTTCAAAGGTGTCATTATATTATTCAAAGGTGTCAGTATATTATTCAAATTTTTTTTACAAAGTTTTGGAATATTGTAGGAATTTGTTTCTCTAACGAATAGAAATTGTATATGAATTTTTTATTAAAAGTGTAGAATATTATTGAAGGGGAAGATTTTCTCCTAATTCTTAGGAAATTTTTCCCACGAAATATAGGAATATTTTTCTAAAAAAAATGTGAATATGTAATTTTATTCCCAAGTATATTAATATTATTGAACATTTTTTTTCCAATTATGCTTTGCCTTTCCCCCCTCTTCCTTTAAAAACAAAAAGAAGTGAATTTTGTAGGAATTTACCTTAGGCACCTAAGGTATTGTAAAAAATTATTTTCCAAAAAAAAAAATATATCACAGGAATAGAAATTTTTTGGAATAGTATAAGATAAGTTTCCAAAACTTTAAAAATATGAGAATTTTATCCGTATTATAAGAATTTCAAGCATATGTGTTATGGGGGAGTTTAAAGTTCATATTAGAAAAAATTGAAATTAAATCCAGCTTTTAATTTGAGATTGTTCTTAACCTTTTGAAATTCTTAGAAATATGAATGAAACGTGAATGAAATAATAGCCAGAATATAGGAATTATAACAAAAGTTTAGAAAGTATAGGTTATCTTATGTGACCACCTTTCTATATAAAAAAATTTTAATATATTTTCCATTCTCTTTTAAAGCAGTGTACATCACCATTTCAAACCAACTGTAGAAAACAATGTGCCTACGAAGCGAATGTCCACCTCTCCAGTCGCAGTTCCGGCATACTCTGCAAAATCATCCGATTCAGCTTCATCCGTTGGATGCGGCAGGTAAGGAAACAAGATTTTTTTTAGAATTTTAAATGATGCTATTTTAATGGAATCAGATATATATGTGGTGAACTTTTGAAAGTAATGAAAAGTTGAGAAAACACAATTTTATTAGAAAATTTTAATTGCACCCCACTTCTACGTGCGGGGACATATTCATCCCCGATATCTTCAATTTGACAAAATTTCACTTTTGTTCCTAAAAGTTGCATCCCAAAAAATTTTATTTGATGCAATAAAAATTGGTGCAAAACACATAGGTCTCTCTTTATCTTCATCTTAGTTCTGTAGTCAAACTAATCGTAGCGACAATTAATGAAAAGTAATACATTGTCCAAGAAATCACAATACTTTTCAGGTTTTATACAAGTGGCACTGAAGAGTCGCGCACCAAAGCATTTCTGTCCCAAATTGTTGCAGGTCCGAAACGAATACATCGAAGTGTTCTGTATTGAAATGTAGTGGAATCCTCTGAAGGAAATTCGTGCTAGAACAGATGCTTATTTTTGGTCCTTTTCTTGCGTTCTATAAGACATTGTAATAATCTTCCTAAAATTAGTTCAAAATTGTACCGAATTCAATTTAACGGCGATATATGATGTGAGAGTATCCTCCTGATTGTTGGATAACCCCCTACCAAATGGCATCATGATATGTTGTACGTAGGGTATTGAGTTGATTTGAATTGAACATCTCATTAGTTTTCATGAAATTCTGCAAATCGCAATAAAACCCTGCAAATCTAATATTATCTAATGAAATTAGGGAAAATCATGTCTATGGGATTTATCAATCTTGTACAGGCCACTATCGATTGTCCGACTCAACGGAAAAAAGTACTTAAAAGTTATTTTGTCAATATTCAAAAATCTTCCTGGTAAATCTTGAAATGTCGAGCTTCTGTCAATTTAGAAAATCCTCTTGCACATCTTTAAAAATTCCATTAATCGGCAAAACTTCTTAAAAATCTCAAAAAAAATCCCATAATCTTATTAGTAAAATTTTATCAATCCTGTTAACTCTTATTAAATTTATCAACCTTATAAAAATAAATTCTGCTTTGAAGAATTTTTCATTATGGAAGAAAGTTCCTAATAGCTTTACCCTTATTTTCAGTTGGCAGATAATAAGCAGCACGGGCAGCGTGCGCAGCTCGACGCCGACCAGGAACTCCACATCTTCTCAAACTCCAAGTTCTGGTCATTCGAACTCTCACCAAGGACGCAACAGTTTATCGTAAGTGGTACTTAATCTAACTATAATAATGTTCTTGCGCATAGTCATATATTTGTCTGATGCACAGTTAGAAATTTGCTACATGAGAGATGAAAAAAATTCTTAAAATCCATACAAGTCTTTTCAAGGCATTCGTAAGAATTTTTAAAAATGTTTTTCTTAGATGGAGTGATGTTGCTGGTGAGGGAGAGTTTAGATGTCAACATCAGCCGGCCTTTTCGAGGGCGAAACGACTACAAGATGTCAGGGAAGCATTTTACAGCGTGTACGCCGCCCACCTGGGGCATTCGAATGGGGCAGATGCAGCGAGTAGCGGTGGACTCACCAGCCTTTTAGACCAATTTGCGGAAAAGGTAGGAATTCGGACTAGTCGCAGCACACAATGAATATGAAACTGGCTTTTCTCTAGTCTGTTTCTCGCAAGCCAAGAAATATAACTGCCATCATTGTCATACATGTTTATAAATGATAAATAAAAGATCTATTGTATAGCTTTGCTTGATTCTTTTCAAATGCACGGATAAACGGAAGGTTGCGCATGACATCTGGGTGTCAGCTACCACTGATGAATTTAATTGTAGCAAGGACACACAAAAATAACGGTGATCCAATACAATTGAAATGGGGAGGCCAAAAACTTTTTTAGATATCTAACAAGGTAATAGCCATGAGATTTGTATGTATTTGGGGATTGAACATTGTATAGATTTAGGGTTGACTGGGGAAGGTTATTCTGGTATATGTTGCAGCAGGGATATATTGATGGCTTAATTCACAAGTGACGAATACGTCATTTTGTCAAAAATGAGATAATTGTACCATTGTAATCCTGGAAGTGTCCCTAATGAACACGATGTAATGATACTATTGATGCTAATGAACCTAGTTACAGAAATTATTTTAATCAATATATTGTTAAAGCTACAGACGGGAACAGTAGCGAATAAGCCACAAGCTGTCATTTCTAAAAGTGACAAGTGGTGAATAGTCCAATTCGTCAGTTTGCAATTTAAAAATTTCTCAATACCTGGATTTTTATTAAAATGCAAGTGGAGAATTTGATAATTTTCGCTTTTTTTTTTTTTTGTTGCATTTATTTTTTATTTAATGGGCAAACTAATGGATGTGCAGCTGTGCTACTTTACACTTAATTTATTTTGCATTCCTGCAAAATTTATCAAAGTCAAAATTGACGAATTTTCATTTTTAATGCCTTTTATTTCTCAAATTACTTGATTAAATTACTAAATTAATTATGTTAAAAAATTAGCACATTTCCTATAAAATATATATATTGTTCTATCTGTTCACCAAATTGCAGCCTTTTATCATTACATTGCTTATTTTCAAGTTACCGTATACCGTTTTTCCATAAAAACGCTATTATCTCAAAAGCGACTTTTGGCATATTCGTCAATTTTGAATTAAACCAGCGATATCATACATATGGGCAGCCGCCTCGGGGCTCCCATAGAAAATATAAAAGCTCACAATTTCTCTATTTTCACTTTTGCTTAATTAAGCATGTACCTCCGTTAAAAGTTAATAAAAAAAAGTGGATAATAAAATTTGTATGTCAACTTTTCTGAAAATAATTTGACATCAAAATCTTGGAAAGAACTGCTGCAAAAATTGCATTTCAGAAATCTGAATTAAAAACTTCATAAATTGAAATTTACATTCTACAGAAATAGACATGAAACTTAATAGGCCTTCTCCCACGATGCTGTAACAGTGTAAGTACGTTAATTTACGACGTCTTGGACGGGATTTCGTAAAATTGTAAGTAATTCTTTCCTCTGATTTGTTACACGATCAAAAATGCTTTTGCAAAATTAAACACGTAAGGGGGCATGTTTTTCATCACTTTACAATTCAGCGAATACCAGAATACAAACATCATGGAAGAAGGCCTATTGTTAGTTTACTTCATAACACGAATGTCAATTTTTATGCAAAAATTCCCATCTTAATTCTGAAATAGTCTGCAGAAATAGTTTAATCTTTTTACCTAAATTTAGTGTCTATAGAAGCGTGATCTGTCTGCAGAATTGTGATCAAAATTCAGTTTTCTGTATCACATGAATGTTAATTTTCTACTAAAGTTCACCTTATTTCTCTAGAAATTTCGACAGAAAATGCATTTCAGAACTAAGATAAAGAATTTCTTTAGAAAAAAATTTATGTATTTTCTCAGAAATTGACAAAAATATTTTCATTTTAATTCTGAAAATAATTTATGTTCTGTAAATTCAAGGTTTCTACAGAAACATTATCTACGAGAGCAGAAATTGTAATCAAAGATTACTTTTCTGTAAAGCATGCCAGTCAGATTTTTTTGCAAAATTTCGTTATTTTAATTCTTAAAAGAATTTCTGCAGTGTTCTACTATTTTTGATAACCACACGTACGGCTGTTTAATAGCAGAAAAAAATAACTACGTCGACGCCCTATTTGTTGGCGCCCGCTTTTATCAACAAATGAGTGACTAAACTTTCTCATATCGCAATTCTGTTGCACGTTTATCATATTTTTATTTTAGTAAAATATGCACCATTTATTATTTCAATATCACTTTTGTTGCACCATAGCAGCAACATTCAACTCTTCATCATCTACATATATTTTAAAACTGGATTTTGGAAAAAAAGTGTATTTGTTAAAAACACCTTCGTAAAACTGTAACTTACATCAGGATGAAACAAATGATGAGCTCAGATTACAAAATCCATTTTTGCTGAAAATCAGTTAGAGTAAGATAGGAAAAAAGTTGCTTATTTTGATCACTGAAGATCAAGATGTCAGAATTAATAGTTTTCAAATAAAGTAAATTACTTTTGAAGAAACCAAAACGTAAAGGTGTATCCCCAAGCGCAAGTTTCTATCTTCAAAATTAAGCTCAATTTTAGAAACTAATTTTGAAGCAATAAATCTGGATTTTCTTTAAATGAATTTTTCTCAAAACAAGAAGTCTGGGCTCATGTGGTTTTTGAACACTACTCTTCAAATGTGTTTACAAACATATGAAAGATAAAACAAACGTACAATTCTGCTCTTAAATCCAAAATTAAAAAAAAAATTACAAAGTAACCATCATAAAATCACTTCAGCACATAGACTAGTCACTGAGTTTTGCAGTCGCTCTTGGTAGCCATTGGTTTATTTGGCGATACGCGATCGCAGATCAAGATGGATTGTTTTGCAATAGACTCTTCATTTGTCGCCTTTGATGCAGAAACTTTAGAACAATCTTTAACTGGATTCACATCTTCTATTAAAAATAGAAAAATACAAAGTGCAATTCTTAAAAGAGATTTCCAGCTTGTGTTTCAAGCTGAAAAACTATTGTTAATTTTTCGGAGCTTCCAGAACTATTAGCTAATTCAAAATGATTCAAAATAAATCGCTAAGGAATTTGTCTGCAGAGAATCTGCATCTATGTCAGCCTAATGACAGAAGAGGAAGCTATATTAATTTACGCTATTTACACGATAAGGTTTCACGATAGAATATTCAAACGTATAATTATGTGAGACACACCTTCTCCCAAAATATGGGAATATTGTTGTAAATCTGTCAAAAATTTAGGAACATTATAGTGCAATTTCCCCAATATACAGCAGTATTTTTTTATATTCCTACAAATTATATGAATATTTTGTCGAAAATTTTGAAATATTATGAAGCAGTTTTGTCTCAAAATATAAGAATATTATAGAAAATATTTTCTAAAAAAAAAAAAAATAAGAATATAGGAATTATTTCCCCAAACTAAGGGAAGTATTACTTAAAATATATTATAAGAATATTTTTTCCAAAATATAGGAATATTATAGGATAATTTCCCACTATACAGGGGTATTTTTGGAAATATTCCTACATATTCTATGAATATTTTGTCAAAAATGTACAAATATTATAAAGCATTTTCCCCCCAAAATATAAGAATGCTATAGGAATTATTTTCCCAAAATAAAGGAAGTAATACTTAAAATATAGGAATATTATAAAAATATTTTTCCAAAATATAGGAATATTATAGGATAATTTCCCAATGGCCAGCAGTATTTTTGGAAATATTTCTACAAATTCTAGGAATATTTTGTCAAAAAGGTCAAAATATTATGTAGCATTTTTTACCGAAAATATAAGAATAATATATGAATTATTTTCCCAAAATATATAAATAATTTAGGAATTATTTTCAAAAAATATATAACATTATAGGATTTATTTTCCAAGTAATTATGTTCCCAAAATAGAGGAAGTATTACTTAAAATATAGGAATATTTTTTCCAAAATATAGGAATATTATGGGATATATTTCCCTAAAATAATGCAATTTTAAAGGAATTTTTTCCTAGTATCCAGAAATAATAAAGCCAATTATCCCAAATAAAGAAAATTATTTTTCAATATATGGAAATATTATTTGACATTTCCCCCAAACTATAAGAATATTAAACATTTTTTTTAACTAAAACATGGAAACTCTGAACAACTGTTTTGAAAAAAATATTGGAATATTATACAAAGCTAAATGTTCAAAATATTATATAATAATGCCAAAATTTTAATTTTTCTTTATTTTACCTTTTTGACTGAGCTGCAGTTCACTAAGTTCGGATCGTAATTTTAGATTGTCAGCCTCCAAGTGTTTACATATGCGTTGATTGTCATAGTAAAGTCGCCTATGTTTTTGGGCCTCGTCTCGAGCAGTTGTATATTTGTAATAAAAATCATTCTTCTCTCTTTCCTGCTCAATTATGCGTTTCCTGAAACAATATTTTATGGGGAAAAAAATCTTAAATTAGCTAATTTGGTACAAAATTCAGTCAGAAAAAATAGAATTACCGGTTGACGTACTTTGTTTGAGAGAGCATTGCATTCAAATAGCTGTATTCAGACCGGTCACTTGTTTTTGAATCACCAATGACAATGTTCTGAAACTGATACAACAAAGTTTCTCTATTGAAGAAATTACGACGTTTGCCAAATACACATTAGGCGCCATTTTTCAACAGCTATCAGCCAACCTGGACATTGGGTGGCGCCCTCTAGGACATGCATGTCTAGGTTTCTAATGAGAGCTGATGCCTTTTATCCAGTAGAAGGCGCCACATACACTCAGTAAAATGGCATGCATTTGGGCTTTGCATTTTCAACCAAATCCATGTATTCAGGACAGTGGGCTCAAATCGAATTGCAATTTCCGTGCCTATTTTAATTTTTCATGATATTCCTCCTACAACCAACTTCTTTCAAATTGGGACTTTCCCTTTAAAACTTTTGACACATTTAACCCCGTCTTTTAGAGAATATTGTCCAATTCTTAGAAAGTTTCACATTTTCCCCACAATTTCCACAATAATTTATATTTTGAAATTGTTCACAAATTTCTTACAAATATTTTTATTCAATTAATATTTTCCAAATTGTTTTTTGAATACATTTTTCTTATTTTTGAGAATTTTGTCAAATCTTTGATTTTCACTTTTTTATTTTTGTCTAAATGTTAAAAAGTTCTTTTTCACATTTGTTTTTACTGTTTTCAAATGCTACAATAACAGCAAATTATGCATATGAAATTGTAGTATAAATGCAAAACACACCTTGTCGTCGATCGGTATTTTCGAGCGCAGCTTATCCATTTCACGATATGCCGTCTCCAGGTCACTCTCCAGCTGTTGGGCGTAAGACGCATCCACTTTCTCACTTAAAGAGTTCGTCAGAAAAGCAATTCTCAACTACACGGGTTACGTAAAAGAAGATTATGCAAAAAAAAGATTACAAATCGTAAATTACCAGAATTTGTCAAAAAAAAAAGTTCCATAAAAATTTACTGACATTTAGTTGATTAAATTGTGTTTGCAGTTGGGAATTTTCCTCTGTGAGTCGCACACACTTTTCCTTCACTTCTTTCGCTCGTTGTTCCAGCATTTGCCTTCGATCGTCCAGTTCGCTGAAAAGCGAGTTGCCCCTTTTATTCGTATCGGTTTCCTGCATTTCGGCAGCTTTCATCTCGACTTTCAGTTCTAGAACTTCTTGACGAGAGTGCTAGAATTATTAAATAATTAGCAAAATTCAGAAAAATTTAACATAAAAAAATAGAAATTACTAGTAACAACTGCACAAGTACGAGCTGTATTTACTAACTTCGAGTGCATTGCTAAAAGAAGTGAGTTTGCACTCCTTTTCGTCAAGTTGTTGATTTAGCGATGCAATTTTAGAAGTTAATGTAGCACACTTTCTTTGATGATCGTCAATAATGTCAGTTTTTGCAGCAAGTTCTTGAAGCAGTTCTTTCTGAAAACAAATGAATAATATTTTGCATAGATTTTTGGAAACTGAAATCTGCATTTTCTTAAAATCGTGACTTAATAAATTGTGATATTCGCAGAATTTTTAAATTCGGATTTTGAGAATGAATTGTAAACATGAAATATTTGTCATATTTTCCATCCGTATCTTACTTTTTTCTCCATTTCTTGTAATTTTCAGCATTATCCAAAAAATTTGCCAAAATATGGCACATCAGAGCACATTACAAGATCATAGATCTTATGTTTATGTATTCATAAATTTGCAGGGAAATTATCAGTATAACCTTCCCCCTCAACTCAGTACCCTACGATCAGCATATCATGGTGTCATTTAGTAGGGGTGGTGGGGGAAAGGTTTTCCCACAATCAGTTGTGGTCGTCATACAGTTGTGACTTAAAAATCATTGTTAAATGGAAATCCCAACAATTTGGAACCGTTTTTAGGAAGATTATTCTATTGTCTTATAGAATGCAAGAAAAAGCTTTTTTGTTTTTCTTTCATCAGCAATATCGATTTTCTGAACAAAGTGCAATAAAATGTAATCTGAAAGTTACTTTATTCGGCTTAAAAATAAGTGATTTTCCAATTTGAAACAGTTTATTTAATCCAAAAATACTGATTTTCCAGATAATTATGAAAACTAGTTTGAAATTGCCCATTCATAATTGAAGTTTCCATAAAAAACATTTTAAAATTGGCAACTTGGGTCAACTAATCTTGACTAATTCTCATTAATTCTGGGGGAACTAAAATCTACACTTGTAAACCTAGTTTACTTGATTTAACTTTAGCACTTTTAAGAATTCCATTTAACAACAATTTTGATTCAAAAAATCAGAATATTTTCAGAAAACTTTTTAAAATTCGCAACAATCACGACTCAAATATTGGAATTTTTGAAAAAAATTACCTTGTGCTGCAAAAGTTTCTCATTTTCATTCTCAAGCTTGCATAGTTTTTCCTCCAGTTCTCCAGTTTCCAAGCGAAAATTATTTTTCATTGCATTTAATTCGTTTGTCAGAATCTCCTTTTCTTTCAAACAGCTCTCATCATTCACTTTGGCTGCACCATCGCTGCTACTTGGTAATTTCTCTAGCAACTGACTAACTTTATCTTCATAAATCTCCAGTTGCTTTTTCAATTTCGTTTCATTCAGCTCGAGCTGCTGGCATCTATTTGTCACCATCTCCAGTTCTTCAAATTGGGTGCTTTGTTCATTGACCAACAGGTCATTCCTGCTCTTCAGTTCGTGAACTTGTTGAGAAAGCCGCTACAAATTCAGTAGAAATTTATTTTGCACACTGACCTTTCTACTCTCAGCAAAAAAAATAAAAAAATTCCTGCAGTTTTTCTTAGGTTGAAATTGCAGAAAATCCATTGTAGCATGATACAAAATTTTCAGAAAAACTGGCAAAACTGCAGTTTATTTGATGTTAATCTGCTCATATTCAGGTTACTTTTTCTGGAAAAAGTGTAGAATTTCTAAAGCTAATTAATCGTACAATAAATCCATAGGCCTACTAGTAATATCATGAAACATAGTTGCAGAAAAAGTTAAAAATTGCAATTTAAACAAGGAAAACAGAACTTTGAAAAACTATTTTAAACCTGCCCATAAGATGGCATTCTGCATTTTTCATCCAATTTTGGCTTATGAAACTTCGTCTTCTCTTATGTCCAAAAGTGGAAAACCAGATGTTTACAATTTGAACAAAGGAATCAAAACTTTCGTAAAACTATGGTAAATCTGCAGTTTTCCTGGCTGTAAACCTGTACCGTAGCGTTTCCACATTTTTTTCTAGTTTATTTTGGATAGTAAAGACGCAGTATTTAAAAGTAACTGCAATTATAGCAGGCTGTCTATGCCTAATATGGCTGTTTCATAATATGATGGATTTACTACATTTTAATATCAGAAAAACTGCAGATATTCTTCTAGTGTAATTAGTCAAAGCTCTGAAGAGTAACATGTGCAACTGAATTAATGGTTTTGCTGGGTTTAATTATATAGTTACCAGTGTGCGGTTTTAAATAATTTATTTACTATCAGGTATATGAACGACAAAGATGAAGATATATAATACTCACTTCTAAATCTGAGTTAAACTTTGCATTCATGTTGTCAATAACCAATCTCAGCTCAGCGTTTTTTTCTAAAAGTTCGTTGCCATATGCAGCAGACTTAACTAAACTATGTTCACTTTCCCTTAATTTTTCCTGTAAACGGCTTATGATGTGTGCAGAATCATCCACTGAATCCATTTCCATCCTAATTACTTATAAATATCGATTTAAAAAGATTAAATTATATTTAAATTGAGAAATAAAGAGCAAAAAAATGAGTAAAATTTACGTTCGAAATAATCGCGAAAATACCAGTTACCCGTACAATTTTGACAATTAAACCTAACCATGCATCGAGATATTATTACCACAAATCCTAACTATGTAGCAATAAATAACAACAATAGCGCTCCGGCTTCTAGCTAATGTTTGTGTCTTACGAACATCGTTCTACAAGAATATAATAAAAAATTTAATACTTACGGTATAACTATAATTATTATATTAAATCTTAATTAAATTGCGAGTGTTGTCATTACGTATTTGAATACATAAAGTGTAAGTTCTTTATTTATAGTATCACAAATTTTAAAACTAGGTTGCAAACTATGATACTGTTCAATTTAAATTTCACAGGGGAACCAGTTTCATATTCTACCTTGGGAAGTTCCATCAGAACATCAGTGATATTAAATTCCTAAAATAGTGCCTCTTTTTCTTTGAGATTTTGTAATTGAAGAATAGTTGTTTCAAGATGAGCCATTCAAACCAGCAGGGAAAAAAGCCCATCGAAAATAAGTCGTCAGAACTGCTTTCACACGAGGAAAACGACAGGGTGTTTCGAATGATGGGCCCGCGATGTCAGGTACGATATGGCGATACATACATGTATGGCGTAGAAAAAGTTTTGGAACTAGGCTTAACTTTGTGTAGAAATATGCAGTCGTGTAAATACCACCTGTCATGTAAGCAAATAAGCCTGTTTGCGATGGTCCCTGCTTCCCGATGGTTTATTGGTTTATTACCAAGGCAATTTTGGGTTCAAAATGAAGTTAAAAAGTCACTTTGAACTTTATCTGCATTGTCCACTGTCAAAGCCTAAAGAGTGGAAGGGGTTAGGGGTTATTGTTATGCCTTATTTTTCATGCCAGATAGCTGTTTTATAATCAAGCAGCCATTAATTCATTGTTTTTGAAAGCATTTGGGTGGGGGGAAGTATCCGGGGCTTCAGTTGCAAAAGCGTTTGGGAGGGGGAAGCTTCTGGGTAACTAGTTATGTAAAGCACAGGAAAAGCAATGGACAGTTTTTCTGATGATAGAAATGCAGAAAATTTAATGTGTAATGGAACAAAACCTGGAATACTGCAGAAAAATTGAAGTTTTTCTATAGTTTTTTTCCATGTAGAATTGCTAGACAACAATGCTATGCTGCTTTGCAACGTAGAGCTGGTAGATTTGTTAAATGTAATTATCAAAGGACCGATAGTGTGACCGAGATGATACATTCTCTAACTTGGGAATCATTGTAATCACTATTGGAAATTTTAAGTTTGGGCTTGTTCAAAAGGTTTAATATGCCTCAAGGCAGGTTTTGGCGCCAATCTTACAATGCCGGGCCTAATCCAAAAATGGTGATCACTACATGCAAAAAATAATTTTAAATTTCCATGCACAAAACTTACTCTACATGATAACTAGATGTCTAAAATATAATATTCAACACAAATTTTATGAATTTAACCTTTTAGTTTTGAAATATAACCAAAACAATGCAAATATTTGTTGATCTGGTCGTGACGGCTCGGAAAAAAAAAATTTTTATTCTAAATAATTTAGACTATGTACAATGATTCAAGGCTTGTAAACACAAAATGTAAGCTTTAATTCTACAAACAATTAACAAAAAAGTTTAAAAATGCAGTTTTATTATATAAAAATGGACTTATCAAAGAGCACTTTTCCGTACTGTCACTATTTTCAGTTGAAATTTTTAATAGCTTTCACCCAGGTGATCCATTTTAATAATCTGCCCATTAAATTATCAAATACTGTTGTATTACGATTGAAAAACGTTTTAAGTAAAAACAATATGCATTTGTGCTTTCTGTACATCTTCACAAACATTTGGTGACGGAAATGGCGGGAAATTGCATCAGTCTAGGGCATGTGTTAAAAATCTTGTTTTCAAATAATTTATCTATCAATCTTATCAATTAATATAATGAATCTTAGTTGCAGTCTTATATTAGGGAGGTTACAAAGTGAAGAGCACGTTACATATAATTTAAAACGCAGCACATTTTAATTAGATGGTTTCACGTATATACGCGTACGGGAGCGTAAGCATGCGCAGTTCGCAGTTGCACTCGAGTAGAGATCGAGTTGATCCGAGAAACGTACGTAAAATGGCGGGAAGTGCACAAAGCCGCAATCGTACGCGACGCGGCTCGACCCGATCTCTACTCGAGTGGAGATAAGCCTAATCCGTGTCGTCACTTTCCGTTCCGTGGGGTTTGAAAAATAATTCTTTTCTTTTAGTAAAGTGGAAAATTTAAAAACAAATTTAATTGAATTGATACTCTAATTAATCCATACATCTTTTAAAATACTTAATTATTATTTCCTTATGATGAAAATTTTCGATAATAATTTAAGATGACTAGGTACTGTTAAAACTAGTAAATTTATCGATTCCGTTCCGTCACGCTCTAAAATTGCATTAAAACGTGTTAAAAAGTTAAGTAAACGTCATCATAGATGGAAAACATTTAAAACAATGCTATTTTTTTACAAAATGTATTAACCATTTTGTTAGAAAAACTCTTCAAACTTAGGAAAATTAATTAAAATCGTATCAAAATTCCGTCCCGTCACAAAACCCACTTTTGGATTACGCCCTGCCATGTAATTTCAATTTAGTTTCAGATATCTTTGAGCCAAATACGAACGCTTTAGTTACCGACAGCTTAGGGAACCTAATGTTTCACTTTTGCATTGTTGCGCAGGAGAGCTGCGATTGGTTGCAGCCACCATAGTGCACAACCCACAGTTCAAACAGCCAATCGCAGCCCTCCTGCGCAACGATACAAAAGTGAAACGCCTAGTCCTATAAGCAACTATAGAGGTAGTCATGCTCACGCCAATCCTCTGAAGTAAATTTGTGCTAGAACGGTTGCTTATCATTGATCATTTTTCTTACGTCTAAAGTG
Source organism: Proteroiulus fuscus (assembly GCA_034700285.1). Classification (NCBI taxonomy): domain Eukaryota; kingdom Metazoa; phylum Arthropoda; class Diplopoda; order Julida; family Blaniulidae; genus Proteroiulus; species Proteroiulus fuscus. The sequence goes on along the minus strand of JAQIXP010001746.1, from coordinate 1,086 downwards.
CAGCTAAGTTAAAGGAAATGAAAGTTGTCTCATCTAACTCACCAGCAGTTTTTTATAGATTTATTAAGGATAAAATTAGGAGTTTTAATGCAACTCCCCCTTTAAAGGATGGAAATGATCATATCCTGACAGATAACTTTGCAAAAGCTGAATTGCTAAATCAGACCTTTAAAAATGCCTTTACCTGTGACAATGATATTTTTCCAACCTTTGAACCTAAATGCAAATATCTGACCTCATTGCGTGGAATTTTCTTTACTGAAGAAGATATCCTTAAAAAACTTAAAAACCTGAAATACTCAGGATCAGCTGGTCCAGATGAAATTCCAGCTAGTATATATGTGACTTTTGCATCTCTTCTATGCAGACCTTTAAGTATTATCTTTGATAGGTCTCTTACTGATGGTGTTATACCTTCTATATGGAAATCATCTATAATAGTACCTATATTTAAGAAAGGGGATCCTACAGACCCCACAAACTACAGACCTATATCACTGACTTGTATACTATGAAAAATTCTGGAAAGTATTATTGTGGATCACATTCTGGCTGTTTTTCCTTTTTCCAATACCCAGTTTGGTTTTTTAAAATCTAGAAGCGTGTCTGTACAATTACTCCGATGTACTGATTTTTGGACCGAGGCTCTCGATGACGGCAACTGTATTGATGTGATCTATTTGGACTTTGCTAAAGCTTTTGATAGTGTTTCGCATTCAAAATTAATATTTAAAATGAAGACCTTTGGATTGGGGGAACCCTTTTTGTCCTGGATTATATCTTTTCTGTATGATAGAAGCCAGAGTGTGTGTGTTGGAGGATCTCTTTCTGCCCCTTTAGGAGTTATTAGTGGGGTCCCCCAGGGAAGTGTCTTAGGACCTGTGCTATTTTTAATCTTCATTGACGATCTGTTGCAAAGTGGGATTAAGAGTTCTATTTATGGATATGCAGATGACACCAAAATGTATTGTGTCTCAAATTGCCAAAAAAATTGTGAGGACCTTCAGTCTTCTTTAGATTATGTTGGTCACTGGTCTCTCCAATGGCAGCTAGTTTTGGCTGCAAAAAAATGTGGAGTTCTTTACT
>JAQIXP010001745.1:0-17182 GCA_034700285.1 Proteroiulus fuscus | reverse complement strand
CGCCACCTCACTTTAAAGCTTGCTGAAAGCAGCTGAAGGCTAAGGAAAATGGCGCCTACTGTGCATTTTGGAAACGTAGTGATTTCTTCAAAATAAAAACTTTGCTGCAATAATTATTGGCACAGAAATTAATATAGTAATTGTGTACTGTTTAAAAATAACTTGTTTCAAAGTGAGTCTGTCCCTTTAAGCTTCATGTTATGTTGTGACTATTTCAGTATAGCATTATCAGTAAATTGGTATCCATTAGATGGCATTATCTGCTGGTATACCAGTTGATAAACCATGCTTAAATAATAAACCATATATTAAATAACTAGACACAACATGGTTATGAAATTTTGGAAAATACAATTTTGTTGCACATTTAAGATATTGTCCATTGGTAAAAAGAAGAAATTTGGGGGGATCTTATCCTTTTAACGAAATGTCTAATTTGTTAGTAAGGACCTGAAATGATAATTATCCCCTAATCTTGCAGCATTGTGCTATCTTTTCTGCTAAATATTCATGCTAAATAAATCCGCATTAAGGGGTTCTCACCTGCCCAGTAAATTATCCAGCAAAATGCTATATACTACATGAGATATATTATTATAACTCCTGAAGAATTCCCCTATATATATCACTTACAATTGCATACCATGCATGCCAACAAAAATGTCTAATAGGATCCATTCCCTTCAACATAATAACATTTTTATATTTCTTTTTTACTGTGTCGCCTAATTAGAGAATCCTTTCTTGAAATGGTGTTTTTCGGTATGGGATTATAACAGGTCTCAATGCTTTTTCTTTTCATTTGGAGAGTATGAATCTTGCCATCTTAAGCCGTCACTTCCTGCGTTTTTACGGCCCCCCTGCGGCGACCTTCAAAAGGAGGCTTAAGTACTGGCCGAAGCGCCGTTTGTTGTCGATTGGGTGGCGCTGCACAGGCCGCCATCTTTTGTGTTTTTGGCGACACTTTTGTGCTCCGGTCAATTGTCCATTTGTTGCTTATTTGAAAGGACCTCTTGACTGTACGAATTCGGTGTAGCCAACTGGGCTCATTTGACCATTGTCCACAACAGTCTTGGTTTGGGTCCCATCAATATGGCTAGCATGGGCGTGCGCCCTCTCCACTTGACCACCATTGTACGGCTGGGGCAGGGGGTCGACATTCAGGCACCATTGTCCAGCGGGTAATTTCAACCAGACGGTCAGTTCGATAGAATTGCACTATTGATAGACTGGACAAAGATGGCGGCCATCATTCTGACCCGCCCATGTGCTGCTTGGACATTGTGCATGATGCCTCTGCTGCTTTATTTTCAAACTGACCCCATGCCTGCGAGTTCATTTATTCGACTCACCCGGAGTGACCAGCTCATAATGGACCCTCATTTCGCCCAAGAATGGGCCCATTTAAGTGACCTTTGACATGATCTTTTTCGCTACTGAGCATGCTGCGCTCAATTGGTCACTAAATGGCCACCCTCCTCTTTGGCGCCCTATTTAAGCGCTTTTTCCTACTTTACTTCATGTATCCACCTAGAAGAGGGCGGGGGATCCAACTCTTGAAGCCTGTAATTTAGATTCCACTTTAAAAAGTTATTTTAATTAAGGGTTCCAAGTTTTTTTGGACCCTGTACTTATCATTTTGCAGCTGCAGTGTATTCACTTATTGAATTAATTTCGTGGCGTTATGGCTCTAATAGTTGTTTCAGTAGGCCTAATGTTTTTTCTTGTACTGAAAGGTAGTGGGATTTTCCCTTATCTTTAGAAATTGGAATTTGTATAAATTGTGGTTCAAATTTCAGATTTTTTTGACTTTTTTGTGGGCTTTTTTGTTTTAATTGCTTGGATATGTTTATTTATTTTTGGTTATGTTAATTTTTCCACAAATTAGGAATCTATTTGTGTCAGTAGAGCATTCAAAGAAGCGATTTGATTGGCTGATTAACTGTTCTCCAGCAATCCCGTGGTTGTGCTCATGCAAAAACAGTGAAATTATATCAATGGCTTAATTCACAAGTGGCGAATAAGCCAATCTGTCAAAAATTGTGATCCTCCATGGAAGTGTCCATAATGAACCTAAAGTTACAGAAATTATTAACCAATAATTGTTAAAGTTACAGAAGAGTAGAGTAGCGAATATCCAACAAGCTGTCATTCCTAAAAGTTAGAATGGTGAATAGTAAAATTCGTTAGTTTACCTTTTAAAAATTTCTTAAGACCTGGATTTTATTAAAATACAAGTGTCGAACTTGACAATTTTCGCACATTTTTTTCCATTCTTTTTATTCAATAGGCAAACTGATGGATGTGCACATGCGCTACTTCACACTTAATTTATTTCGCTTTCCTGAGAAATTAGTTGAAGTCGAACTAGCGAATGTGCATTTTTAAGCCTTTCATTTTTCAAATTACTTAATTTACTAATTTAATTATTTAACAAAAATTAGCACGTTTCCTACACAAAATATATATAAAGTTGCATCTGTTCACCAAATTTCAGCCTTTTAACATTGTTTATTTGCAAGTTATACCTTTTTTCCCCATAAAACACTATGATCTCAAAGCAACTTTTGGCTTATTCGCCACTTGTGAATTAAGCCATCGATATATTGAAAAATGCTTATTTATATACTGTAATACCGATAATGAAAATGTATTTTTAGGGCTTCATATACCCCACATTGCAATGCATATTGCTTATTATGGATTTCCTTATATTGCTCCAATGAATGGTTGTATCAATGATGGAAAGTGTTGTTTACTTCTCTCGCTTGTTGTTATCTGCATTGTTGTGGACAATGGCTATATAATGAAGTTGACTAAAAATGGAATTGACCCTGGGCTTTTTTATGCATGGCATTCTACATGGGCTTGGATGTTGTTTTTTTGACTCTGGTCGGGGGTTTGAAGTCTCGCCTGTGGGGCACAAAAACCCAGCGTGAGCTTAATAATGAATCTTATTCTGGAACAAAAAGTGCAATTGTCCGGCCTGAGGGTCAATCGTCAGGGGGAAGCTGCAACTGACGAACGGATTCGAGCATACAAATTGCCGCCGCCATTGTATGTGTACCTGTTGCACCTGATGAGACGAAAAATACTCCGAAAATTGGCCTCGGCCCCATCCACCTCAATGGGACCAATGCATCGATCATACAATAAGACCTTCCATATTGCCGCCATAATTGTTACCTGTTTAACTGACCCCTTGACTGCCTGTCCATCAAGAGAGTTATAGGAAAAATTTTGGGATGGATTTCAGGGGACTCTGCGGGAATTTTGAATTATAGACCCTTGGTATTGGTAGATTCCTGGCCCTGCATGGTGCACGATGTATCCCATCGTGGAATTATGAAAATAATTGATTAATTGTTAATTTTTTCTTAGAAATTTTAATTCAACGATTTTAATATTGACCATGTTAATATTCCTGGAAAGTTGACTTAAAGGGAAAGTCCCACTTTGAAAGAAGTTGGTCGTGTAGGAGGAAGCTATAGAGTATGAAAATTTTTTAAATTCATAGAAATTGCTATTTGATTTGAGCCCACCAATAAATAAATAAAATGTATATACTGAACACATGGATTTGGATGAAAATATAGAGCCCAAATAGACACCATTTTACTGATTGTGTGTAGTGCTCTCTACTGGATAAAAAGAATCAGTTCTCGTGAAACACGTAGACACGCATGTTCTAGAGGGAGCCACTAATTTTCAGTGTCTGCTGAAATCTATGAAATAATGGCGCCTAATATCATGTATTTGGCAAATGTCGTGATTTCTTCAATATGGAAACTGCTGCACTTATTATTGTACCAGTCATTAGGCGTGTTTTGGCGTTATTACCCTGCCATACGCTGTAGTTATCCAGTTTACAAGTAGTTCTTAACTCTTATCATACGATACAAGCAAAACGCTAAAACGCAAAGTTCTTCGTTCGATGATTTTCCTGTTGGAAGCATCCATAATTTCTGTTACCTCATTCGGTACACCACCTACTTAGGTAGATAACAGGTTGGTTACCCTTTTGGTTACCCGGCATCGTTATCCAAAACGATAAAATAGCTGGCGGCAACACTAAAATTACGCTTCATGTCCTAACTATGTATCCAAATGGTAACAGGGTAATTGCGCTAAAACACGCCTATTCATATTTAGAAAGTGTGAACAACTTAAATATCACTTGTTACAAAGTGGGACCTTCCCTTTAACTTATGATAGCCTACTGTTAATTCCTTTTAAGTTTTGTATAAGTGCTTATAGTACAAAATGAAACATGCATGCATTGTAGGCATTCTTTGTAATTATGAATATCCATGGAAAATCATGAAAAGTCATGCATCTATTCAAGAAAAGTCATTTTTTTTTAAGCTTAAACTGTTTGTTATATTTACACCGCGTGTTTGTTTGGTTTTGATAATAGGCCTACCTAATAATATTAATAAATTAATTGTGATATAAAAATGAAGACGTCTGACTGCGTTTGTTTGCACCTGAGTACCCTAATTTCTCACTATGGGGCCCTTTTGAAATGGTTTTCTTAAGTGATGGAACCCAAGCAGTGTTGAGGCTTACCTTGATGTCAACTCACACTGCAGGGATTTCTTCATGAAAATTATTCAAACATAAAACGTATAATCTTTTCACACCGCATGCATATAATATATCCACGCTTCAGTCAATTAGGATGACTAAATGATCATTATTGAAATTTTAAATTAGTGTTATTAACCATTCTCCCGCAGTTTCATGAAGACTAACAAAAACCAGAAGCTGCTTTCTTTTCTTATAGTCCTATTTCACTATTTCTTCAGGACGTACAATTAAAGGGAAAGTCCCACTTTGTAACAAGTTATGTTTAAGTTGTTCACACTTACAAGATATGAATGACTGTGACAATAATAATTGCAACAGAGTTTCCATATTGAAAAAATTAAGACATTTGCATGCCAAATTCAATGTTAGGCGCCATTTTTCCATAGATTTCAGCAGACAGAATGTTGGTGACGTCCTTTAGGACGTGAATGTCTACGGGTTTCATAAGAGCTGATGCCTTTGATCCAGTAGAGGGCGCTGCATACTGTCAGTAAAATTTCGCGCCTATTTAGACTGCATTTTCATCCAAATTCATGTATTCATGCTGAATGTACATTTGGTTTATTGATTGTTGGGCTCAAATCACAATGCAATTTCCATGCCTTTCCAATAATATTTCATGTTCTTTCTTTTACAACCCAGTTTTTCTTCAACCCCAAGTTTTTTCTAAGTGGGGCTTTCCCTTTAAAAAAGTGTTTGTTAGGGTTTAGGGTTTGTCTTTTCTTTTCAAAATATGTAACTAGACCTACATAAAAATGCATGAACACTAAAATTATTGAGAAGTCAGCTGTAAATGTCAGTGTCATCATTTTTGGTGGGGGGAGCTTGGTTGTTAACCTCCCCTCACGACATTTTTACATCAAATTGCAGGAAATGGATTCCAGGGTTGGCAACTCATGTATGCCATAATGCTAATCTGCCATCCTTAAGAATGAAAGGGGGAGCTATGTGGTTAAAAGACCCCCCCAGCACGAGTTTTCCAGTAAAACTTAGAAAAGTGGCTAGACCATAGCTTTTTGCACAATCATCAATGTCAATTTTGTAGATCTGAAACATTGCAATTCCCCAAAATTTCAGCCTCACTTGTAGTTTCCACTTTTTGGTTGTTGTTTTGAATAACATTATTTGGGGGAAGGGGGGGGGGAAGCTAGACATATAAAAATAGCTTAACCTGATGGCCATTTTCCAGCATTTGCTGTGGGAATGGCTGGTTTGTGGAGGAGAGCTATCCCCCTAACCCCCCCTTCCCAAATTATTGAAACTAAATGCAAGTGATACTCATAAATAATATATTGATTAGAATTATTCATTAATTATTGTTTTATTTTTTTAATTTTTTTTAGAAATTTGGTGAAAAGGGAGCGCACTGCCTTAGAGGAAAGTCCCGACCAGCATAATGTGTCTTGACAAGAACCGTAAGTTTTTATCCATAAATTTCTTTCTGCAATTATTTTAGCAAAATGTTTTAGACTTAATTTAATAGTTGGCAGGAGTGCCATTTTATTCAGCTACCCTTGAAATATGTCTGAATTAACAAGTTATAAAAAGGCAACATCTGCAGGTTTTAACACACGTCACATGGCACATTTATATTATAATTTAAAAAAAATGCTCTGGAATGTTTTTGTTCCTATAAAACGATGATCGAGTCCCTTTAGGGGTGCTGCAACTCGGATTAATTTTTTTTTAAACTTTTTTTATCTATAATTTATAATTTAAAAAATATGCCATTAATTAACCCTTACAACAAACTGAAAACATATCACAGCTCTCATATCACTCGGATGTTAACAGGAACAACAACAATTTAACAATCTCAGGTGCAAAAAAATTGCATTATTTTTTTGTTGTTGTTTCCGTGATAGATTCGGTCTGTCCGTCCGCTGGACCGAGTAAGTGATGGTCGGTCACAGCGGGGGGTGGTGCCAAACCTTTAGCTCTACCCCTTTATTAAGTTTAAATTGTAACAAAAAAACAAGAGATTCAAAGTATAGCCCCGGTCTTTTGTTATAAGAAATCTGCAAATTCCACTTAAATCCTTAAGGTGGATGGATTGGGGCACCCAAGAATGGTTTCCCTTGTTTTTCGAGGGTTCTTTACCATTGTGTCCCCCCCCCCCATTGCACCCTCTGCTATACATGCGTGTACCCACATATATAGACCGTATGGAATGGATAATTGACACCTGAATTATTTTACTCATTTTTTTTCCTGGCAAATATATATATAATAAACCTGAATTCTCGCTCTGGTCCTTGATATTTTCGGCCTCGCTTTTCATTTCCCCCAATTTATATCGCAGCAGGGGGCTAAATGATATTCGGAACCCTGTATGTGCTGCATGCTATGGCTGACGTCACTCCATGTTACAACATGAACTGGCCAGGTTTTTTTTGGTTCCCCATTTACCCAACATAAATTTACATCAAACATGTTGCTTATTATGGAATGATATGCACGGGTAATTTTTTCTATCAAAATTTTAAAATCACTTAATTGCAAATTTTTGACTGTAAATCCGGATTTGGAGGCCATCAGACTTTGTGTTTGAATGCATTTGCGCTTGTAGAAATCATAATTTTTGTGTATAGGTGTATTGGCATTTTTTACCAAGAAAAGAGATGGTTTGTAAAGGAGTTGTTATACAGCTGTATATTTCTTGAAAATGGTCATGATTTTGGTGTTGCAACATTTTTACAAATGCTCCAGAAAATGTTCCTTTAGGGCTAATTCTATACCAGTACTGAGACTATCTATACTTCATTAACGATGCCATTTTTTATTTGGAAAATTAGTTAGTTCTATTTTGTGAAATTATGCCATTTATAGTAGGCCTATATATTGGTTTATAGACCGTATTTAAAATAATGACAAATATTTGGAAATGGCAATGTTATCAATTTTTCAATTCAACTCAGTATACCTACGATCATCATATCATGATACCATTTGGTAGGGGGGTTGATATCCCACAATCAGGAGGATAACGTGCTCCCACGTCATACAGTTGTGACGTCCATCCATAATAACATCAGACTTAGTATTAAAAAAGTCAAGACGTTTCCAAAATACGTGGTATAGGCGCCATTTTACCATTTGTGGATATTACTGGCGCCATCTATGACGTGCATGCTTTACTTCACTTTTTCTCTATAAAATAGGAAAGTGTGCTGTTGCAAAGGCGGTGCAAAGATAAATCAGCATTGTATTATATAGGGTTCATCCATATGTCGTCCATGTAACAATTTTACCCATAATCCCATGATCCAACATCTTGTGAAATGAAAACTATATCAACCACAATGGTGGATTTATTTCAGCTAGTACTGCGCCTAAGAGGGTAGTCACTATAATTTGCCCATCCCCACCCTTTCTTCCCCTCATCCCCGGAAGAATCCTGCAGACGTCCATGACTACTAGATGGCGCTAGTCATATCCACATAATATGAAAAAATGGTTACCGTAAATGTTGTTGCTTTTGAATTGTAGAAAAAGTCATGATTTCTGAATAATATTGGGCAAGTATGCTGTAAATATGAACCAAACTATTATTTTGTCTTTAATTTAAAAATTTGGTCTACTGATAACTTGAAGGTGAGACTTTCTTTATAATTTAGTTAGTTTTTTTGGGGAAAAGTAAACATTAGTGGGGTATTACAACTTCCACGAAATCTTCCTTGGTGGTATCCCATTCATGGTTTCTTCTGAGAAACCTATATTATTATCCTATTAAATATATTGCATGTAAATTGCCTCGCATGCTACCATCAGTATTTTTAATGAATGAATTTCAATTGCATGCGTGTATCGTATACATACATTATAGACGTGTTGATCCGTTAATGAGTTAGTCCATGTATTTGAGGAGTGGTCTATAACCCCCCCCCTCCATTCCCATGCACCCCTTACCCCAACCCATCCCCCTCTTATTTTTTTTGCACAGCACATATAGCTTCGTCATCGTCCTATGCAGAAGCGCCAACTTAATTATTTTCTTAAGAATATTAAGTTCATTTTTCTATTAAGTTATTAATTGGTTGTCCGACGATTAGTGGACGAGGGCCGAGGCAGAAGTTGAGGGCGGGTTTCTTTTTTCGCACCTTTGCCGATTTCATGGGTGCTGATTTAGGGGGGGCCCAGGAGAGAGTGAGGGTTAGGCCTACTAATGAAAACCAGTGCTGGCTAAATGGAGACTGATGCCAGGCAGGAAAAAAAAAGTAACTGAGGTCAAAAGCCAAATGCCAGAAAAATGAAAAATCTTCTTAGAAATCATTTTTGCCAATCAACAAATCAATCATGTTGGCCGAATACTGAAGCCCAGTTTTTAAGGGGGAGCCGTGTAAAATTGTCACTTGTCAGCAACTTTTTTTTACCTGGCCGAGGACAAAAGTAATCAGTTTTAGCAGAGTGCTGATGGGGGGTGATGGGGGATAAGCATTTGCAGAGTCATCCTTAACATTTAGCCTCTATTAAAATGGGCGGCAGGTGGCGTTGGCTAATATAACAGACGAATGGAACTACCTGAATATATATACTCATAAGTTGCCTACTCACTCGCCCAAATTTGCTTTTTTTTCCTCTCTGGCCCTCGTGTCCATTTGAATAAACAATGATGATATATCTTCGGGAAAAACGATGCACTAATCTTTGGCATCCATCAAAAAATGATGCTGTTTTTCCTTCGGATTTATCGCTAACAGAATTAATGTAAATGTGACACGAGTGTCTGTAGCATTTTGTGTAATGATGTGATATGTATCATGGCTGATTATACAGCTGTGCAGTATTTATACTGTATTTTTATAAAAATTACTTAAATTGGGTGTAACGTCGGACACAAAAGTTTAAGCATACCGTATATTTATTTGGCTTGGAAAAATTTGTCCAAAGGCTGACCTGGGAATCGAACTCTGACTTGACGAATCTGTGTAGCAGCAATTTGACTATCAGATTTTTTTTCTTATATCGGCAAGTAGATCGAACGATTCCATTTTGTTTTGCAGTTATTAAGTTACTGCTTAAAAGTTAGTTTTTATAATGATCTTAAATATCTTACATATACTTCTATGAGGAGCACAGTCAGTAATAGCCACTGGTTCCTAGTAAGCCAACCATGGTCACATTAGGTTCCATTACTAAAAATCTCAGAAAATTTGCACCATATTAAAATTCGGCACCTTAAAATTCTTTTCAAAAATTGCTAAAATTGCCTTTTTATTTTTTAATTTTATCTTTGAAAAATCCTGTTTTGTTATTATTATTATTTTTATTAGGAATATATTTATCTTTTTTTAAGCATTATCTTATAGAAACAAAGTGAAGCCAGACTTGAATCTAAGTTGAATGATTCCATTGGTGACCCTTTCCCTCATTACAGACATATGGTGCTAAAATATCTGAGATTTTAAGATTCAGGTCCCACTTTAGATCATTTTTCTGAGATACAGGTAGGCCTATATTTATTAGTATAGGAGTTATCAAACAATTCCAGTGCATTTTTGTTACTTTAAACCGGCGGGTACGTTATATTCCAGATTATTATTCCTATTGGTGCCAAGGCTTTTTATGAACAGAAATTAGCGGTATTGTCTTACTGTCTATTATAAGAAAGGCATTGAAATGTGATACAGGTCTATAAGTATAATAACCCATATCTCTTAACTGAACCCCCAAAATCCCAAACTTTGTTTTCTTTTGCCCATTGAGAATTGATTAGCAGGTGAGTGAATGAGACTTTTGTTGTTGTTGTTGTTATTGTTGTTTGTGGGGGTGTTTGGCATGTGCACCTTAGCTATTTCGCCACCTGTCTTGTAGGGGCGCCACGTGTGTACCTGTAATTCCTGAGTCAGGGCAGGGGCAGTTGTGGGGAGCCCGTGGGGGGGCGATCCAAAAGAATTAAACCCGAGGGGTCATGAGCTTTTTTTTCTTATCTGTTCCTGCACTTGAATACAACGTTAATTGGCCTTTCAAAACAGTCGGGCTGCTTGTGAGAGAGGGAGAACTACGACGCCCCCTTGTGTCAATCATTGTCGTCGTGTATTTTTTTTAGGATACCCCCAGCTCCCCTTTTCGGGACCTCCCAACTTTTGCCTGCTGAATTTTGAGGAAAATAGAGTTTTGAAAAGTTTCACTTTTGACATTGTTGATTTGATGCTATTTATTCCTACTCTTACCTGTATTTATAATGTGAACAGAAATGTACGAGGAATTAATGGTGCATCCTCATTGATGAGCTTAAATTTTCTGGAATTAATGGCAATGCCAATGAAGACCAAAAAACTGGGAATAGTACAAATCTGGACTTTTAATGATTATGAAGGAAATTTTCTTACTGATGTTTTAAATACTCTTTCTCCATAATTGGTTCATTAGAATCCTTCAGGTTACTCTTTAGTTGAACAAGATATTATGTGGTCTATGGAAATTTATTGTTGAATATCAGAATGGATCTCATTTTGGATATTTAGAGCAATTTTGGGCTTTTTTCTTTCATGAATCTTAATTGGACATTACATTTTTATTTCTACACATGGATAAATATAGTCTGTCCTTTAAACGAAAACAAGAATTCCTATAGAAAAATAAGGTTATGAATAAGGGAAAGTGCCATCTTTTAAAAGGAATCTTTCAGTTTACTCTTTGGTTGAACAAAATATTATGTGGCCCATGGAATTGTGTTGCTGTGTATCAGTATGGATCTCAATTTGGATATGGGAATTTAGAAAAACATGGTTTCAAATGTGGAAAATTCTCATCATTTAGATGTAGGCTAACCACCTTTATTAAAGGGAAAGTCCCACCTTATAGCAAGTCAAATTGTAAGTATAATCACTTATTATATGTGGCAGTAATAATTGCAGCAGTTTCCATATTGAAGAAATCACGACGTTTGTCAAATACACGTTAGGCGCCATTTTCCCCATAGATTTCAGCACTCATTGAAAGTTGGTGGCACCCTCTAGGACATGCATGTCTATGTGTTCTATGAGCGCTGATGCCTTTTATCCAGTAAAGGGCACTATATACTGTCAATAAAACAAAGCTTATTTGAGCATTTGCATTTGACCAATTGCATTCAGGGCATTTTATTTATTGATTTTGTGGGCTCAAATCGAATTGTAATTTCTATGCCCTCCATAATAATACTATTCATGCTCTTCCTCCTACAACCCTGTTCTTTTAAAGTGGGATTTTCCCTTTAATTTCATTTTATGAAAAATACTCAGAAGTTTCTCACTTTGTATTGCAATGTTGTTTAAGGCCCAAAATCGTCAGTTTAGCTTATTTTTTTTTTTTTTTTACAAAAATGTCACAAAAAATGTCTTGGGATAGAGGTATTGTTGTACAATTGGCATTCTGCTACATCTTGCATTTTATTACTTGAATTCATGAGTATTAATATGATGAAGTGTGATCCTCTGACATTCATCAAGATCCTTTGATGTTATACATTTTTTTTTCACCTTTATTCTGCTTAGGACCATCTATCTCCTTAGCTTTACAATTTGACCAAAAGTCGGCCACATTCCCTATCAATCACTTAATTCCCCTCACCTTAACTTGCAGTAATTCCATTGGCGCACGCACACATACAAAACACCTGAGTTAGTTGGCCGGAGGAATGTCACAACCCCATGGGATGCTGGGAAGGAGCCATGGTGCGCGTAGATGCAACCAGGTGGCATGCCACTAACCACAAGCAGCAGGTCAAAGGTCAGGGCTTAATTCCCCCTCAAACTCCCCAACCCCCCTCTTGGTGCTCGTGCATGTAATCACACGTGCATTCTTCCCTTCGGAATTGGCATGATATGGCATTGGGCTTCTTGGTCATATTTTGACCCCCTGCGAGGCTTGAATCCGGAGTTTTAACTGATATATGTGGCCAATAAAGAATAGTTTTTTGGGAAAATAAGTAGCCAGGTTAGGGGGGAAATTAGGTCGAGAGCTGTCATAGGTCACTGCTGATTATTGACCAATTGTTCCACATTAGAACTCCCCTGAAGAAATATAAATCACTTTTTTTTTCTGGGGTTATGTCACAATTTCGCATTAGTTCTTCCTCACATGTATTAGTGCCCCGGAACTGCGTATCCCAATTTATATGGTCATGCCCAAGTAACGTAAGGACCCATATAGTTGTTTGCAAGTGCACCTGGAGTGTCAAAATTAGTTGCACCATTAATTTTTTTCCCTGAAATCTAGAATTTTACTACTTGAAGGAAACATTTTTGGGGTAGGGCCTACTCTGTATAAATTCGTGTGAAAAGATACATTTATGCATATTATATCATGTGATTGCTATAAGCGGATCCAGGAAAATAATTTGGGAGAAAAATAACCTTAAATACTCACCTAAAGCTCCATCTATGATGAATACCTATCAACTACCATTTGTCCCATACTAAAATGCCGATCAATGTTATTTGCCATAGACTTATGGCACCATCTATAATGAATAACCTTCAACTATACAGTTTGTCTCACTCTAAAATGGCCGAAATTTTGTTTTTGACAAATGACGCATTATGGGAGTTTGAAAGGGGAGTATTAAATTGAAAATTTATTGAATGTAGTTAGGTTGTAATTGGATAAACAAATTGAAAGCGGTTAAATTTGTTACTTTTTGGAAGCCATTTTGCTTTTTGTTTCTATTTATTCATGCAGTGACAGCACTGATTCCTTTTTGTTTAAGTCTTGATGAGTTGATAGTGCCACAATCCAGATAATCTTCGTAAAATAACATTGGTGAAGGAAACAATTTATCCTACCGGTACTCTAATGTTATTCAATGCATTTTTACCAAGTTTATTTAAAGTATAACACGGCCAATAATAAACGAATCGTTTTAAAACTTTCTAGATTGTGTCAACGAAGTTTATGTCAGATTCGTGTGTAAAATTTACTAAGCTTTTAGCCAATAAATAAAAAACAAAATGGCCTCCAAAAAAAGGCCGCTTGCACAAGTTTTCAATAAAATGGTAGGAAAACCCTGTTGGCAGTTCTTCTAAGCTTGTTCTTACCTCCATGTCTATGTAATATAACAGGAGCCAAACATTAATCCTTATAGAAAAACCCTTGATTAATGTATGTCGTGCTTTGGTGGGTGGTTAGGTGGGTGCTATCTCTTTTTGCCAATTAATTTGGTAGTTTGTAGTTGGTCCTTCTTCTTGCGTGCCCAGCCCTTATGATTTACTGGTTCCATTTGTAGTTAATTGTCTTAATGAAATGCAGTATATATATTATTTGGGTTTTTTTTTGTTATCACCCTCCCCCTCCTGCTTATAACTTCAATTGCCAATTGGCCATTGTTGTATTATTACAACACGGCTAAAGCGTTCCATCATGGCCGCCCTCCTACCGTGTTCGAATCCGGGTGTCATTCCGCTCGGTTTTTTAGTTTTTTAGATTTGTAGTTTTGCGGCTGCCGAGGGAGCCCCCGAGTGGTCAACAGGCCGCACTCTCGTCCACCCCGCTGATCCAACGACGGGATCTTAAATGCTATTTTAGTTCGCAGTCGGAGGTAAAATGGAATTATCTGTGGGCAAAAAAATATGGTCGACCCCCATGTTATAAATTTTAAAGTCTTGAAACGATAACGAGATATTAGATTATTATTACATATCATATGTATGCATTGCGTGTGTTTGAACCCAATTTGGTGGCCCGGCCAGGCGTTGAATTTGTGCAGGGTTAAAACCTGGAAAACTGGGGATGGATTTATAAAGGGAAAGTCCCACTTTGAAGGAAGGTGGTTTTGTAGAGCTTAAAAACTTAGGAAAGGTGTGGCAATTGTAATTTGATTTGAGCCCACTAATCATTAAATAAAATGTCCTGAATACATGGATTTGGTTGAAAATGCAGAGCCCAAGTAGGCCCATTTTAATGACAGTAGGCTATGTGGCGCCATCTACTGAATAAAAGGCATCAGCTCTCATGAAGCTCGTCGACATGCATGTCCAAGGGGGCGCCACCAACTCAGTGTCTGCTGAAATCTATGGAAAAATGGTACCTAACATGTATTTAGAAATGGAAACTTTGCTTCAATTATTATTGACACAGCCATTCATACCTAGTAAGTACATGTGTGCAATATTACTTGTTTCAAAGTGGGACTTTCCCTTTAATTGAAAACTTACTCGTTCGAAGGTGAGACTACCTGTATCTGTTTAAAATTTTTCCTGCGACTTGTTTGGCATTCTGTATACACATACTTGTAATGCGTGATTGCCATAATACAGGGTAAATTGTGCTTGAATTTATTGGATAAAATTTTACTGCTGGTATACATTAACCGTTAATTAACCAAAGGAGGAATCAGTGCTAACATTTCGAATCCGTTATCCAGTTGCCATGGCAACATCAAGATGCATCACTTCGTGCAGACTAGCACGTGTCGAGGGAGAACACGTGCGTCGCCATGGCAACAGTACTGATGTAAACAATCCCTTATTCTTGCAGTTTTTAGAACTTTTGTCCAATGTATGCAAGGACCATTAAATTTTTATCTTGTATAAGTTTTAAGATCAGTTAAAAAATAACCAATTTATTAAGCTTTGGACTCTGCAGGTGGCGCCCCAGTTTAGCTCATCTATTAATGGTGTAGATGATGCTATTTAATGTTAATTACGTGAGGATGGAGATTCAGGGGTCATTTGGCGGTGCAATGGTCAATAGGGGGTCTCGTTCTACAAGATTGACGATGGATTGAACTGGGAGACTCATGATGGATTGACTGACCGCTTCCAGTGCGCTGCATGAGCTTCTCTATTCATTTGGGCTTTTTTTGCATTAATTTCAACAACATTATAATGGACAAATAGGTCAAAGAGCAGTTAACCCCATCTAGTAAAAAAAAATGGCCAAATATTTCATTGAGGAGAATGAAAAATGGGTCACTTGACTACAACTGATACTTGATTAGCATTTTTTGCTAACATGCCTATGTAGAAATTTTTGGTTCTTTCATTGTGGTTCCATTGTATCTTATAGCCAACCATTTAATGCTTTTACATGCCTTCAGTGCATTAGATGAAGAAATTATTTAAAGGGAAAGTCCCACTTAAATTGAAAGAAGTGTGTTTTAGGAGAAAGAGCATGAAATTAGGAAAGGCATGTGATTTGAGCCCACCAATCAATACATAAAATGTCCTGAATACCACTTGCACTTTTGACTGATCGAGGTAGGGTTAACATTGCTCCAACCACATGCTTGTCCAAATTTATTACCAATAGCCAAGAAATTTAAATTCTTTCTGCGCGGCTAAGAATGATCCATGGCTTGCTAGGCAGCCACCTTGTTTTATTGTCCCATAAATTAAATTCCATATAAAAATGTAATGACAAGATGCAGGCAGCAAATAAATATTTTATAAAATATTCCTGGGTTATAAAATACGTCCAACAGGTGTCCTGTTTTTTTCCCTAGGAAAGACCCAAAAGCAGAAACGCCCTTTTTCCGTGTATTTTGTCCTACGAGTACATAATTGCCGCAATCCATCCATTTGTGATCCATGTTCATACGACGGCTGCACACCGGGCTGTACTACTCCATGGTTGGTCAATCAAGCAACGCCACCTTATCGGTCAGTTTTTGTGAAATGTGGTTCCGCCCATCGTGTATACACCCCCCCCCACTATACTTGCATAATAATTATGGGGTCTGGGCCGGGCATCCCTATGGAGGGTCCCACCTGATAGCACTCTGGGCAGGGGTGGATGAGGGGGCAAGGGGACTCCCCCTAACTCAATTGCTCACAATGGCATTAAAAATGTCGTCTCGCCATGCGGCAGTGCGTTGACAGTTTTAAAAAAGCAGAAGTTATGAGGGACAGGTAAGAGCCAATGAAGGTGAAAAAAGCAGTCCTCTTGACTGCACTCCATGGTCATTATCGTAAATCGATGTGTCTCTTACCTTGGACACACCGCCATGTTAACTCCCCTCACACACAATCCCTCTTGACCCCATCCGCCAGTTTACATTTTTTTCCAATTTTTGCCCCTCCTACCCACATTTTTATTCGCATTTGGGCTCTTAAACTCCATGTGGTTACATTTTGGAAATCTCGATTATACAAATGGATTTCAATCATGTACATCAGGTGGCCCTGTAGAACCATGAAGTGCATGGACCATATACCCTATTCAACAAATTAGAGAACTGCTGAAGAACCAATGACTAATTATATTGTAGACTGGTATATGCAAATTTCCTGGCTGCAGTGATGCTCACTTAACTTTAGTTAGACAAATGTTTCACTATCTGTAGTTTCACTATAGCTGCTAGTGACTAGCATAACTAGGATTTACCAAAGGTGGGGGGGGGGGAAAGGGGATGGGGATTTAAGACAGGGGTTCTGGGGGATGAAAGTTCCCCAGTACTCCATAGACTCCAATATAATTTTCGATCCAATGGGGAGTTTTTAATACCCCCTCCCATCCCCCTGAGTAGCATATGATTCCAAATACAGGCTTAATTTGGTCTTCTAATCTTTCAGTGTTTTTCAATGTATAACCTCCTTAAAGGGACAGTCTCACTTTGAAACATGTTATTTTTAAACAGTACACAATTACTAGATATTAATTTCTGTGCCAA
>JAQIXP010001744.1:0-17182 GCA_034700285.1 Proteroiulus fuscus | reverse complement strand
CGGCTCCTTCCCCCAAAGAAATGGATTTCTGGGTATGACCCTGGCCCTCAGGGGGGCAGCAAAATCTACTCTGCCCCTCCAGATTACTTGACCTTGCTACGGCCCTGCCCCAGCTTTCTGTCTAATTTCAATTTCTATTGCTGAGTAAAATCATACGTACAGTTTAAACCATAGTTTAACTTATTCTTAACTTCAGCAATCGAATCCTTTTAAGTACAGCTTATTTTTAAAGTTAGTCCCAGATTAAACCGTTATTCTAGACTTTGAGCAATCCACCCATTATATCTAGATTTTGGAAGAGCCAGATCTGCCCATGACTAATTTAAAATATTTTTCTAAAAAAAGCTTCAATTTACAAGTTCACGAATTAAGTTAAGCAAATTGAATTCACTGGTTTATAATGCCATTCCTGGTTTATAAATTCCTTAAAAACTATTCTCTACAGGATTTCACTTGAAACTTTACAGCTTTCAGCTCAGCCAATTAAGCCATTTTCACATCAACCATGCAAATTGGTGAAAGATTAACCCACTTTTATTAGTGCGTTTTGAACATTCTGGGATTCAATCTTAATTTAACTCCTCAAGGAAAACAAAGGGTATTTTATATTGGCCACAAACTTCATTCTGAGTAAATAATAAAAACAACTACCTGACAAACTTATACAAATGTCTGCTTACCATTTCTTTCAAGAGCCATTTTGGTTTAGTTTATATTTTATCAATAAGGGCTGATAAAAAAAATATACTGGTGTATATATTTTGTCAAAGAAAAAACCAAAGAAAAAAATTAAGAGACGTGAATTACAAGTGAACCAGCAATTCAACATGATATTAGCTCAACGAGACACAGACAAGTGATCATCTGAATAGACTGCGTTTATCTTTGCTGGACATCTGGCCTTCTCCTAAACTAAGGAAATGACCATTGTGGCATCTCATACTTTTAGTGCTAGCCACAATTATGAAACTGACATATGTTACACTTTTATCAACAGGAAACGAAGTTCTCTCACAACATTTATCCCATAACATTAATTAAACATTAATTTCAGGTCACATGTTTTGATGCTGCAATAATGTATCCCTTGCAAAGGAAAATTTACTAATGCTTACTTTTCAATTAAAATTCTGAATAGACCTGTTAATGATGAACAATCCGCTCGAATGACAATTAATAAAGACAAAATTGCAATCAAGAGAAAGGCAAGTGAGCTTGTGTGAAAGAGAATTTTTAATTGAAACTGTGTGGTTAGAAAATGCCAGAATTTTTCTTTTAAAGATATTTTCTGTGTGGCTTAAATTCCCAACTAAAGAATTAAGAAGGGTTTCGTTAATCATGAACGTCTTTGAATGATCGCAATTGTTTTCTTAACTTTCAATCTCATCAAGAATTCTCGATAGTCTTACACTTTCAAGGTTGCAAAATGTGGCATTTTATAGAGAAGCATTACATTCTTTATGCGAAAATTAAGTGAAGGATAACAGCATTTGTTTGGCGTTACACTCGGTTGATTTAAAACCACTAAGAAAACGACTGCTTAAGTTAGGAAGCCACTGAAAAATATCACTTGCCTCTTGGAACTGTCATCAAGGAGAGAAGAAGGAAAGTACTTTATGCAAATTGCTAACATTGAACCTCTCCTTGAACAAATTAAGGATGGGCAAAGAAAAAAATGTACTAAGCCTATACAGACAATATATATAAATTTATCAGTTTCATTAGACAACGAATCATTGGTGCTAAATGGCAATAAGTTACTTTCAAGTGCTTTCTAAGAAACGCCACAATAAGAAAGTTTTCAAAGAATCTGCCACTTTCTTAATCCTACAAGGAGCATATGATAAGCCCACGATGAATTTAGGATATATACATCTACAGAATTAGTCTGAATTCTAGAAGAATCCGAAAATTCTAACGTTTATTATTTAAGGAAATAAACATTTTCTTTGGACATATCCTAGTGACCAGTTCCAGCAATATGCAGGAAATCACTTCTGTGGCTATCAATTTATGAAAAAATTTCTACAGAAATATATTTCACAAATAAGGTGTCGAATTTCTACAGAAATATATTTCACAAATAAGGTGTCGAATTTCTACAGAAAAGATTACATTAATGTTCATCAGATATGTAAGCCTCGTTTCATTACCTGCAGATACTGTAGGCCGATTGCAGATCATAGCTCATCTTAATCGGAAAAACTTACTTACACAAGCTCGTTCATGTTAAACTCAATTATAGCTGTATTTGCTAATGATATTCAATCTTTTCTGGTTTTGGGTAAGAAAGTAGATTAAATTAAACACGTTCATGGTGATCTTGGAGACCATAGTTAAAACGAAAGTGAGATTCAGTTTAAAAGTAGATGAGTAAGAAAGTAGATACTATTATCCTGGATTTTGCCAAAGCATTTGATACCGTCACAATCAGTGACTCTTCCATAAGCTTATATAGGCCATTTGGTATAGATACTGGTGTTGTTGTATACATAGATTTCAGCTTTTCTTTCAGGTAGAAAATAGAAAGTACTAATTAATGATGTTTTTTTTTTCAAATTGGGTCATGGTAACTTCAGGTGTACCAAAGTAAAATGTTTTGTGATCCCTTTCTTTTTTACTATATTTATTACTGATCTCCCCAAAACTTTATCTTGTAATTAGAATCTCTCTGCAGATGATTCTACTGTTAAGTTAAAAAGTATATGAGCATTCTCAATTATTGTATTACAAAGTGCTTTACATATATTAAATTCTAGGTGTCAAACGTTGCAACTCAGACTAAATATAAATGCCTAATTCCTGTATGCATATATCTCACAAAAGAAACAAGACTTAACCAAGTATACAAACTAGATGGGGTTTCTTTAGTTGTCGTTGACTCTGAGATGTACCTGGATATCCACACTACGAATACATAGGCTTATATGTGAAATGAGCAGATCGTTAAGATGGAACTCTGGGTAGTTCACATAAATCAATGACTGAGATTTGTTCAGAGAATATATTTAGAAATCCCCTTTCTTTAGTTATAGAAATATGTCATAACACATTGGTGAGGACCCTTTTAGAATAGGCATACTTTGCTCCATGCAGTTTGGAACCCCATACAAAATAACAAATATATCGTCCATTGAAATGATCCAACGCAAAGCTGCTAGATATGCAAAAGGTAATTACCAAAGGACTGATAGTGTGACTGCTGATCGAGATGCTACATTCTCTAAACTGGGACACAATGCTGTCTCAAAGGTAGGAATTAAGGTTTGAAAGGATTAAATTCTCTAGCTAATAATTCTAATTTTGCTTTTGGTATTTCATGCATTTTATTGGAAAAATCTTGAATAAGCATCCCCAGAATAGTTCAAAATTGTTAGTAATTCAATTTAACAATGATGTGTAAGTCACTACTGAAGTGAGAATTTCCTCCTGGTAGTGGGATTAACCCCCTCACCTATATGACATCACGATATCACTATCGTATATGCATGGTATACTGCATGAGTTGAATTGAATATCCGCTGCACCCAATTGAAGATTCTGAAGCAAAAATTTGTCACCTGAATTCTGAAATGCATTTACTGCAGAAATATAGGCCTATTTATTTTTCACATAGGCATTTCTGTCAGTGACCTTATTCAGCATACCCTGCATACGCAATGTAAGCGGATGTCATGTATGTAATAAGCAGATTATTTAATACCTAATTATATGGCAGGCGCTTTTCTCTCTAATTCTTAGCCTAAGACTAATCAGATTTTATATATAGACATACTAGCAAAAGTGGTTTAGATGTACATGCTTTTGCTATATCTACCCGGCTTATCATATAATAACAATAATCAACTGCACTGTACATATTGTATATTAGTAAGACAGCAAGATGAAAGTATTGCTGGCAACAATTAAAATAATGTTACATTATAATTAGTATATATAGCTAACACAAATATTTAAAATCCATTTTTTTTTCCAAAAGAGGGTATAATAAATTAAGACTAATTTCGTCAAAAAAGAAACTTGGCTCAATTTGGAGTAGCTTTAATAAAAAAAGACAAATAAAAGCAGTTTTATTCTCTAAAATTGCTCCCAATGGGTCATTATAACTATAATAGACATAGTCAAGGCAAGGTTCAGTGTTACCTCCTAAGCATTAGAAAAATTGCAGGTATACAGTGACTTACGCAAAATGTCTCGTTAAAGTTGTCACATGTTCCCGCTTATAAAATTTGAAATGAAAAGGGCCACTTTGTAAAAAGTGATATTTAAATTGTGCACGCTTGCTAGATATAAATAATTGTGACAATAATAATTGCCGCAGAGTTTTCGTGTTGAAGAAATGACGTTTGCTAAATACATTTAGGCGCCATTTTTCCATAGATTTCAGCAGACACTGAAAATTGGTGGCACCCTCTAGGACATGTATGACTACGTGTTTCATGAGGGCTGGTGTATTTTATCCAGTAGAGGGCGCTACATACTGTAAGTAAAATAACTCCTACTTGGGTTTTGCATTTTCAACCAAATCAATGTATTGAGGACATTTATTTAATGATTGGTAGGCTCAAATCAAATTGCAATTTCCATGCCTTTCCTACTTTTCATGTTCTTTCTCCTACAACCCATTTCTTTCAAAGTGACTTTCCCTTTAAATTTATACCATACTGCCTATGAATTTACCTGGTGATCACATCGAGTACCCTACAAGGTCCACTTTTAAATCACCACTTTTAAAATTATGATTTATGTTCTGGTAGTCATTTCATAAGGTGTGAACATTCTTAATTGTCATCTATTTTATTTCAATTTGTATAAAGCAACTCCAAGCTGAGCTGAGTTTTCCCATTAACTGCATATCTTTCACTTTTGTAATCATTCTACTGTATACAAATTAGTTTTCTACTTTATTGCGAGGAATAGTAGAAGTATATATTGCTTTTATTTATTTTATCGGGGTTAGGACAATAGTCCTTGCTTTCTGGTGAGACAAAGTGACAAGCACATGCAAAGAGCTTTAACCAATCTATATACTCCGCAAAACTGGAAGTATATTTCAATATCCATATCATTTTTCCTTCAATTGTTTAATTTCATAATGAAATTTCACGTAGGCCTACCATAATACGACTAAGCCAATGATCGTTTTCATGAATAAAATCAGTTCTTGTTGCGACAGAATGTAATGACAAAATTTCGTTATTTGGGTGCTATTATTGTTGTTATAGAAGTCATCTATTAAGCAGTATAGAAACCTTGAGAAGATGTGATTTATAATAGGCCAACTTCATTCATATATTTAAAAATAACCGCTTACCAGTTCTTTTTTTAAGTTCAAGTCTTTAATCATTCAGATTTTGAGCATAGAAGGAGGACAAATGCCATGAAAATGTAAGTGAAAAAAGATTCCCCATGGTCCAAAGATAACTTAATGGCTTTCCTGACAAGAAGGGAAAACTAACGACCTCCGTTTGCTGTCACTCCAGAAACCTATTCTTTAATGATTGCTGCTGCCAAATAAATCGTTCATTTTTTCAATATATATAAGCAATCTAAATGCAATCAATAAGACGATTTCCAGGGCGCTTTTCTATATCAAAACAACGTTTTAAAAAGAATCCCTTTAAAGCAGTTGAAACAATGATCTACAAAGTTACAAACTGATGACTTTTAAAAAAAAATGACTTCCTTAAAGAGGTGATCTGACATCTCAAAAACAGGTCCATTGGACGGTTCTAGGATTAGGCAAAAATTCTCGCTTGGCATAAATTTACCCATTGCCACTTTGTTGAAATTTCGTCCATTTTTGTTCACTAATTTTAAAAAAAAATTTCAGAAACTGTTTTGATTAAGACCACTGGAATGTACTTCCTGGAATGTACTTATTAATGTTAATTTTTGTAAATTTTCCAACAATTTGAAATTTTAAAAAACTGAAATACCTTCAATTTAATGGATTAAAACTTTTTGGTTTAAAAATTCCCTAGACTTTTCTAAATTTTAAGCGTAATAGTATACTTTCTATAGACGCACCAACTATTTGACATTTTGAAAAATATCTTAAACTTTTAACTTTATGGTTTAAAACTTATCTGGTTAAAATGGCATTAATTTTCCTACCATGTAATCAATGATGTAAATGTTTGTGAATTTTCCATTTATTTTAATTAAAAAAATGCATTTAACATTTTCTGGATTAAAATCTTTCAGGTTGAAACGCCCCCTAAACTTTTCTTTGCATTTAATAATTAATTCAATTTCTGTAAACTATTCATAACATGACAATTTGAAAAATATTTTAAACGTACTGGATTACAGTTTCCAAAAACTTTATCAAAGCTTCGAACGTAGCCCAGATAAACCGATCAAGTAGGACTTTTGAGTATAAATTAAAATAAATCAAATATTTAAAATTTTAATCTCCGAGGGAAAATTATTATAACTTTAATAAATTTACAATAAATACACCGGGCATGTTAAAACGCAACAACTATGAATTTTTCCAAAGTTGGATCCCATATGAAAAATAGCATAATTATTAAATGCAATGCTTCATTAGACTCCTCTAAAGAGGCCAACATTTTTCTTATTAAATTAAGTCACTTTAATTACATATTCGAATAAGATATTAATCTACTTTAAGCTAAATATCTAGCCTATACATTTTTCATGCAAAACTCAGAAGATGTTATATAAGTATTTTATAAAGAATCAGATGCTATCACATTATCATTATGGATGGATATTAATTAGTGATGCCACTCACTGATTCACTGACAGAATTTAGAAGGCTTTTCAGCCTAAGATAATGAAGAAGTATTTCTCACTTAAACTATATAAGCTCTCGTGTTACATCCTAATAAAACAGAGATTAGAATAATAAAAAAAAAATTAATTTTCAGAAAACTTTTAGAAGATCGATCCTCACAAAATCGATATGGCTTTTCTTACATTTAAAGCCGTGTTTAGATCCACGCATCCAATAGCAAATGTCAGAAATATATTTTAAATTATCACAGTAGTTAAATTAATTAAAAACAATACCGTATATAGTTCACTCGAAGTACTATAGGTTGTGGTTAAATGGTGTAAAAGCAAAGAATTCTTCTGCTTCAGTAATGAGAAAAATGAATATAAAAAGTATAAGACTGAATTTTGTGTACCGGTACGGAACATAAAAGGAAATTGACTCAGATTAATAAGATTTTGGGGAATTAAAAATACAAATAATTTCAAAGCTTATAAAATATGTTAGATAATTATATATTAATGAAGTAACATTGATTAAAACTGATAATTAATCGATCTTTTAGGGCTTGAACTATATGTTCTCTTTTAAAATTTAGACAATTCCAAACATTTATCATAAAAAATGTCCAACCAAATAAAACAAAAGTATAGCAATACTGATATTTTGCAAATAAATTAAAGTGAAACCATGTTAGTTTATTTTTGTATTCGCCATAAGCTGCAGCGGTTAAGTTTACTTAACATTTGGCTATTTGACTATATATCTTACTTTCTTTGTAACATAAAACGTTAGAAACCGCAATCTATAAAGGAGAGGTTGACATTGAATATACAAACATTTCCGAGATTTTTACGAGTAGACATTTTTTCTTAGCAAAGTGAAAAACGTTGACAACTAAGACAGGTCTAGCAGTTTTAAGGCAATAGAATCAGATTTAATAACAAACAAGACAGCAATTTCGTGCTATTAAATCACATCTCTTGACCATTCAACATGAACCGCTGGACATTGACAATATTACTAGTATATAGCGAATGACCTCCTCTCAAACATTGAGTCGAACTCATGGTAACCAGATCTTACGACAACATTGACTTAAGAACATGGTGAAGCATTAGCAAACAGATATTGGGTGCAAGGATTTTACAATGAATCATGCAGGAAGTCACAAAATCAATTCCCGAAAACCCAGAAAAACTCACCAAAATATCCAGCGCCCATGAATATAGAAGTTCCATAAAGTCCACACTGGCTTGCACATTAATGTAACAATTACAAAAAAAAAATATTTTCCATTAATTTCTATATATATATTCCCATTGAATAAAATTAAACTAAGCCAATAGAGAGTATAACCCTTCACTAGGAGGCAATTTTTAGAGTGAATTATTGCTGTAAGAGGCGCGGTTTGAATTAAAAATTTAAAAAAAATGTTGACATTTCATCATGATTAAAATATTTATGCAAATGGTATGCGAATTTTTTTTGAAATTGTATAAACTGAATTTAAAAATGAAAATTTGGTCAATGACAGTCTAGCTTTTGAATATTTTTTTTTACAACTTGATATTTGATTTAAAATTTAGGAAACTCTAGAAAATAAGAAAACCATCTATACCATCTATATGTTAAAAGGTACTATAATACAAGACAATTTCCCCCACGGAACTACGGTGGCCCTTACACGCACCGATGTGTCTCTTTTCCCCAAAAACATGGGGGCCACCGTAATGTGTAGTAAAAAAGGTTCCTGGGGGAAAGTGTCTTGGATAGCGCCTGTTAAAATTGAAAACCTATAGCATCTGAGTATAGGACCAGTAAATGGTGGTACAAAGCCCTATATACCACCTTCTATCAAATATATAGGACTAATGATATATACTATATTCGTAGCAGTTATAACTATATAAGAATCATGCAATACACTTGCTAAAGTATCTTAAAAACTCCTTGCTCCCTATAAGATAGACTATAATTAGCGAGCTTCCTCTTAATTAATTTTGAGTCTATTACTAACAACAAACTGCAATATCATGTGTTTTTGTGCAATGCAAATGTGCAACCAAGAATTCGATTTTAATGACACTGCAAACAGCAAGTTCCTATATTAAACTGCAATATACACCCATTTTTACCTATTCATAGACATTATCACGAGTTAATTCATTTTATTTTCTTAAATTTCTTTCCCTTATTTTTCAATCGCAATGTCATTGTCCACACAACTCATGAAGTTCCTATCCCACAACAATTTTCGCCGAGTAATTAATTTGCTTAATTGCAAAAATGCCTTCCGTATGAAAAGATTTACGTAATGCAGTAAATTCCACAGAGAATTCTTTAACATGCGTTTCATTACAAATTGAATGTTTTATTTTTTTTTAAAAAATAAGTGCTGTAATGACATAAATCAGTTTGAAATATATACTAAACCTAAAGTTAATTTAAAAACAAAGAGTATTGCAATTTCTTGATAATCAATCAACCACTCATTCTGATAAATTAACTACTTGACCAGAATGAGAAAAAAATATTGCATGCATAGTAGTTTCGCAACTTTTACACTATATAGTATCACAAGAAATGCCCTCTTTCCTTATCTTTAAAGCTTTAATCCAAACTACTCAAGAAATCGTTATTTTTCAAGATTTTTTTTTGGACAAAATGCTAAAGGTTTCAAGTGAGTAAAATGTCATGTATAAAAGACACTGGTGTCGAGTCATTGTCACAAGCTACAAGACCGAAATGCCATTGTTGTTGGAGAAGATGTGTAGGCTTACTTCAAGTCTTGCAAAGAAAAATGCCACAAAAATGCAGCAGTATTTTCTATCTTTTAAAAGTTCAAATATTCTGTTTCTGACATGTTAACGCATGCACTTCTTCAAAACATTGCTTAAAAAACCTTATATCAATAAAATAAGAAAATATGTCAATTCCCACGTAAAAGTCAAGGGAATACAACACCTGAATATATAGGTATATATATTGTGTATCACTGACAGCTAGGCGCCCACGATTTCCATGACTCCCGACTGCAATATATGATCATGATTAATTTATTAATTGTTCAAGCATAAAATACCATTAATAAGTCATAATGATAACTATAATGCAAAAGAATTATGAGACTGTACAAGTAAAGATTGGATAAAAGATGGGCAAGAAAATTCAATGGTCTCATAGCTTTTATGTTCTATATGTAATGGATTTTAGAAGTTGAAATCAATTTCTTTTGGAAATTGATAAAAAAATATATAAGCACAATATTTGGTGCACTTTTCTTGTCAGCAATATGTGGTTTCAAAAATGGATTTAAAAATGATTGCTGTCGACTTATCAAGGGCTTTTTCTTCCGAAAGTCTGTTAGTGTTAAGACTAGACAGTTGCTTCAATTTTTTAAGGCAGTTTTACTTGCCATTGACAGGGAACACTTTACAATGGTCTAAGATTTTAAGATCAGATAGGTCAACAAATCGAAGTATAGGGTACAAAAAAGATGCCCTGATGCCATTATAAAAAAAAGCGTTTGCCGCCATATTGTTTCCATTTATATTTGAAACGTTGTAATCCCTTTTCGACCAATTTGAAAGCATTTTAACACATTTCCGCAAATTTCTGTTACTTGTATTTCAGTTATTTTTCCATTATACACTCGAAAGTAATGCATTTTCTTGACTTTAATCGCATTTCATACATGAGGGGATAATTTCTTGTGTTTGTTGTTTCTGTCAATTTAACAGAGTAATTCTCCTGAAACTTAAAAGAAGTATATTGCACTCTTTAAGACACTTTCCAAAATGCTTCAGTATTTATTACTTTACTAATTTTGTAGAAGTTTGTATTAGAAAATGAGTTGCATAGGAAACTTGTTGGTTTATAAGGAATAATCAGCTATGATTTATCCTATAATTACAAATAATTAATTACTTAGAAACTCTTTTTCAATTATGTGTCAATACTGAAACCTTTGAATTTCCAAAAAAACAAGAAGCTTTTGATGGAATCAATAAGTTAATCAACAACATTTCAATAATCAGAAACATATACATAATTATATGGCTTCTAATTAATTTGAATATTAAACATATATATACAGATAATAACTGAAAAGGGCAATGAAAAGAGAGAAAAAAGTTGATATTCATGTTTGATTTCAAAGGATTTTAAATGAAAACATTACATCGTATAAATCGATAAGGATCATATTTACTTCAACTTGAATTCAATAAATAAATAAATAATAAACTAAGCTTATTGTTTCTGGTTAAATGATAGCAATGGCAATTAGAAAATATAGGGGTCTGTTAAATTTTCGAAAGCATTTCAGCACTGAAACACCTAGAAAAAAATTACAGAAAATCAATAAAAAAAAAAACATCTGTTAGATGTTGTTCCTATATTACTGAAAATTTGATACAGTGAAAAAGTAATTCACAAAATCTTTGGGTAAAATATGGTGATCGCAAGCTTAGTTATTTTGCAGATTTGTCCCTGAAGACCTCAAAATCCCTAACCTAATTTGAATAACAAATATAGGCCTAGAATAAATAGATTCGACAATATTTACCAACATAACAAATGCTTCCTATACTGCCATTGACAAACATGCAGAAATTATATAATTATTAACGGCAGTTATTCGCGAATGAGCCTTTTCCCCTCTGAAAACCTAAATATAAATAATGCAGAGTTTATGAACTTTATGGTCCTGCCTCCTTATAAAAAAGTAGCTTAAAAATACGCCCTGCCCTGCACGTATTCACATCATCTGATTGTGACGTCACTATTTCAATATATCAATTCACCTTTAAATACTATTGCATTAATTAAAGAAAACGAATCAAAACCCATTAAATTGTCTACATAAATTGTCCACACTTTTGAGAGCATGCATGCTCCTATGGGAATCTCCCTGTTAAATAAAAGTACAAATTAATCAATTATGGCTAAACATAAATTGACGAGGTTTGATTTTTTTTATGAAGGACAATTAAATTTACTAAAACGTGATGCATGATTTTTTTGTTTATCTGCCCCGTGTGCCGTACAATCGGGCAAAATGTGGCGAAAAACTCAGCGGTAAACTTTGAAATTCGATAAATAAGTATATAATGCATGTAATAACAAAATCGATCTTATACATTTTGTAGTAAATGAAATAAGCTTTCCAAAAAATCAAACCCCATCGTTGTCCGCTCAGCCAATATTGAGATCTGTTAAATTTGGGAAAAATTTCACGTCTATGTAAAATAGCATGGGAAAACGGAAGTCGACTTTGAAAATCGATAACTACATTCAGAATGCATGTGACGTCATAATCATGCATCAGTTTTTAGTAAATTTAATTATCTTTAAAAAAAATCAAACCTCGTCGTTGAACTTTTACCCGTTTTTGAGTTAGAACAGTTTGAAGAAAACGAATTTAACACTGAAATCCCCATAGGCCCATTCTGTTAAAAGTGTGGACAGCCCCCTTAAAAGATAATTCAGCAATTGGCGGCATACTTTTCATGTCACAAACCAACATTCAGTTTATCATCAAAGAGTTTAGGATTTTCCAAAATTAATTTTCCTTTATTTTCAAACCTCAAAGCCAGCATTCATGTGTATAAACATTATAAACATAATTCAGAAACGTATGCCAGTACTTTTTGATGTAACTCAAAAGATATATTTAAAAACCATTCAAATTTAGATATTCAATCCTTGAATTCATGCATGAAATCTGCCCATAGATTTTTGATCACTCATTTCTATACTAGAAAGAAGTCTTTATAAGGAGCAAGCTGCACTATTGTGATCAGAAATCCTGTATATCTTTGCATTCAAGATTTCATGTAAGAAAGAATCTATGCGTTTATTCTCAAATCCGTAGCAATTGTGATGTGTGGTACACAATAGGCCAATAGAAATCATCTTAAGTGCAAATATTTCTAAATCGCATAACCAAATCAGAAAATATAAAAATAAAGCTAATGCATGCAAAATGGAAACAATTTTCATACCAAAGACTACAAGAAGAATAGAAAATTTTGGCTTAAAATGAGTCATTATTTTACCTATAACTCTTTTTTAATTACAATATGCATTAGCATTCTAGAAAAGCAATGCAAAACATGATTGAAAGAAATAATTAAAAACGCCATAAAAATGTATATGACTACTTATATTTATTTTAAATTGTTTCAGTTAGCCTATGCGTGATTGCCAACTTTCAGGGGGTATTAAAAATCCATTAACTCTGCAAAATTAAAAGAAAGGAAAATGCATAGCTAGTATAAAAAACCTTCATACAAACGAAACATTTCATTTAGTCTTACTTCAAAAAGATATTCATTATACAAAGTGGCACTTAAAAATGCCATGAAATAATTGGAAACATTTTTATGTATTTTTAAAACTACGCTCAATTCTCATTTGTTTTAATGCTGTTCTGGCTACAAGTGCACAAGGGATGCTTATTTTTCTAAACGAAAGTTAACCAAAAGTTAGTATGCATTTTTATCAATCAATGAAGCCTTGTCGACTGGTTCCTTCCATTAAAATGACAATTTCAATGACTGTTCAAGCCTCAAAAGTCCAAAACCTCTTTCTTTAAAGGAAGGACTTTATCAAAATTACAATAAGTATGAAATGCATCTAGAAAATAGCTCATGTAATATTTTCATCAACTTCCCTGAGCATTTTATATATTTGATTCAGATATTTTAGATGGTTATATTGATATAACGTTCAGTTAAAATGTCAAAATCATCTTTTACGCTTTACCAATTTCACGATAAAAATAAATAAATCATGTCGACATTAATTACATACAAACCTCGTATGCTATGAAAACTTTCACGACAGAAAGATTTTAATCTAAGAAATAAGTTACTGACTTCGACATAATGTAGAGAAAATATGTTTCATTTAAGCGTAGCAATTTCTCTTGTACCGTAAATTTTTTCCCTTTCTTTTAATGAATCCTATAATAATTACATCATAAATTGCAATATTTAAAAACGATGGGTAAATGCTGCAATCATGTATAAGCATTGTAAATTACAGTCTTATGTCTCTAATTCATTATCAATCAAGTAGGGCAACATTGTCATTTGAACAAAAATGCCCCCTCCCTTAATCATTTGTACTACACTTACTTATTATTGTGCAATTACTTGCCCCGTAAATATTGTTCTTCTAACTTTGCTGCATTTGTTGTGCAAAAAGTGTTGCACGACAAGTTGTATTGTTTGCGCAAATAGAGTAAACCTAGATGTGTTTAGAATTCCATTACCGAGATACAACTATATTAAAATTGTATGCAGGCAAGGAATATTGCACAAAATGATTGCTCACAGATTTCAATTATCCTGGAATGTTGCACAACATAACTAAGCCTGCAATCAAACTGATTGTTCAAAATCAACACAATCGAGTTATAAAACTTGAAATCAGTTTTTTTACGAATACAAATGGAAATATTACTTATATTTCTAACAGTACAAGCAATCAATCAAGCCAGTTATTCAAATAACAATTTAAATATGAGGTAAAATGCATGATAAATGTCAGAAATGGCCACCCATTCTTTTATGACTTAGCTCATGTCATGAGTAATAAACAGCCTGCCAAAGCAGGTCAACAAAATCGAAGGTTAATTACGGTTAAACTGGGTTAATTATTTTGTTGAATTTTCTCCGTATTTTTTACAATTTATAACCAATACATATTTATTAGATTAATATTTATTTACAATGTTATTTGGCTGCTGAAAGCTATTTTATGAGCCTGATTTATCAACATGCTCCAATTATGGTTATAACATTGTCTCAATAAAAGTACATTACATCAATAGTGGCAAGGCCTGTATGATGTAAAATGGATTGGATCTGTACAGATCGCTTTATACCATAATCACATCTTAAATTTTCCTCCCATAAAGTAGGCTACTGAAAAGTATAGTATCCAAAGGCTGCATTTTTGCACAAACCGTCCTAGTCTGAAGCGCAGTTGATTCAGTAAATCAATAATTCAGCTTAAATTGTGGCTGTTATGCAGTGCTGTATCAGTGCGTAGGCTTACAATTTTGTAACAGTTTACATTGGAAAAAGGATTCCCGCAAAGATTGAAATCCCCATAGGCCCACGCTGTTAAAAGTGTGGACAGCCCCACAGTATTTCCAGAAAATATTTTTCTGATTTTTTTTCTTTTTCTTGGAATGTAATGTTACTGTTAGAATCCAACAGTTTGGCAGCAATTTGTTGCAGTTTAAAGGCCAGTTCACTGCACTATTACTTCAGTATATATTTTTACTGGTTCTTGATAAGTTCTGACGATTTCCTTATCAATTAATTTCATTAGTTTTTCATTCGGCCAAATTTCTCTGTGGCTTGAAATCTGTGGTTTCTCACAGATTCGACTCGAAAGTTTAATACCTTTGAAAAATCCTTAGAGATATATCCCCTCTCCATCTATTTCCCTGACAATTTGAAATGACCGCTCAATTCCCCTGATATTCTAAATATTTCCAACTTGTGGGGACTTTAGTTTTTTATTCCTGTTATTATATATATTTATAACACTTTCGAAAGTGTTGTAGTACATTTTTCTTTTTATAGGGTTAACCGTTAAACATTTACCCTACGTGGCCCACTTCAATCCAAGTTTATGATAAGCTATTAGTTTTGCGCTCTGAAGGGAGATGACGCAGCAGGGAGGGAAAAAGAGAGATGAGGAGAGAAGAAATGATTTAGTAAAGAAAATGTTTATGCGAACTCTCCATCTTGATTATAATTAAAATGCATTGAAGAAGTTTAAGAATAGCTAGCTATATCATTATGGCTTTCCCACCCAAATGCTTTTTTTTTGGCTGTCCATTGATCTAATTTAGATTATTAATAATTCAGGAAATGTAATCTCTTTCAATCAATCAAATATTATCATTATATTGGAGTAAGTAATTAAAAACACTTAAATTTATGATTGAGTTTTAAACACGCAAGTAATATCGATAACTTATCTTTAATAATTTATACGGTATCAGCTTTCAATTAAAATCTAGACTTTTTTTTGCTAAGATTTTTTTTAAAAAACTAACAATTAAATGGTTCTAACGAAATGGTTCAACTGTAAACTTAATTACAAAACGAGTGTTACATCACATGTGATAAAAAAAATCCATTTTTTTTGCATAAATTTGCATACGTAATAAGTTTTTTTCTAAAAAAAAAATATGATGCCCTCTGTATTTACATAATAAAACAAAACATAACAAAAAGGAGCTGACGTAGAATGTCGTCAAGCATTATAACATGAAAAAATGTTTATTTTTAATAAAGTTACTGAACATGTCAACAGGGGGCGTAGCATTTTAAGAAATTTACTATGAGGTCGACTATAGCAAGCATTATTGGTCTAAATAAAGTTAAAACTAGGTTTAATATCGACTAACAGGCCTAATTAATTGTATTAACTTCCTGTATTATATGTCTCACTTGATAAGGACAAAAAATTCTACTGAACATTTTAATTATAATGTTTTATGTTGGCAGCACCCACGCCATGAACTAAAATCAGGTACATTGACTTTTTACATTTTAATACGTATATATTTTGATGTCCGAACTAAATTTAAAGAGATTGTAAATAATAAAATGTGTAGACTTAGACCCCCACGTAGCCCACTTATTTAATAACGGCTCTTATACTAAATGTGTGGTAAAATTATGAAAATGATACAAGCATAATGGATGTAGGTCTATTTATATACTATGAATAATGCCTTGTCTAGTTTGTTTTTCGTTTTATACGTGGATCTATACACTCGCATATTCACATACCGGTACTTATCGTATACTAGGTAGGCCTACATGCAGCTAATGCTGGCAAAATTTTTAAATCCAAATGTATTTTTATTACATCTACCCAAAAATGTGATTATAGGATAATTTTAAAAAAAAAAAAAATAAAAAAAAACTTCAGAAAGGCGTGACCACCTATCCTATAATACCAAACAATAAAATAAATTGTCAAAATAACCAGTTAACACTTCAACTAAAAATTGCAAAGAAATTCAAAAGTTTTACTAGCCAAAAAAAAGCATAAATTACATAGTCAACTAAAAACAAAAATAGATTTACATTAGATTGGGAAAAACAAACCAGGCCCTACTTTATTTTTGCTATGGTATTCAAACCTTTAAGGGGACTGTCCACACTTTTAAAAAATGCATGCTCCTATGGGAATCTCCGTGTTAAATAAAAGTACAAATTTTTAATCAATAATGACTAAACATATAAATTGACGGGGTTTGATTTTTTATGAAGGACAATTAAATTTACTAAAACGAAATGCATTATTTATTTGTTTATCTGCCCTGTGAGCCGTACAATCGGGCAAAATGTGGCGAAAAACTCAGCGGTAAACTTTGAAATTCGATAAATAAATATA
>JAQIXP010001743.1:0-17183 GCA_034700285.1 Proteroiulus fuscus | reverse complement strand
ATCTCCATATTACGCCCACCTCTGAAGGCAAAAGAAGAAAAGATCGCCCGGGTCATTTCTAGAAGATTTACGGTATGTTCAACTTATCCCAAATAAGATTATTTCAATTGTACATGAATGTAATTGCAATCGGGGAAAAGGTAAGGTACCCTGTAAATATATCTGATTGCAGTTGGGGGAAAGGTGAATACACGAGGTGTTCTGGAGGTGTTCTGTGCGTACAGTTTGCAAAAATATTGGCGCGGCCACTGAAGGGTGGCTAGCAGAAGCACCACTTGAATATAGTAAAATTCCATTTCCTGCTTGCCGATGACGTGAGGCAAATGGCTTGGTGTATTAAAATGCTATATTACCAATTGGATTGCCAATTAACATGCCATAGTAAGCCCTACTGAACTTACAACAGCCCAATGTAATAGACATTGTAAACTACTCATTTTTACATTCTATTGTGGGTAGTATAATTTTTAATTTCTAGTAGGCCTATGTATAACATAATTTCTTTGCAATTGAATACCAAATTTAGTTTGTTGTTCATGCTGCTACAGTTAGCTTGTAATGACTGACTGTTATGACTGTTAGCTTTAATGACTGAGTTAGCTTGCATGACTCATGTAAGCTCGGTCTGGGCATGAGGAAGTCCAGGCTCAATTTGCGGTTCATGTATGAGTTAGAAAATAAAATATTCAGTCTGTTTTACGATCTTAAACTGTGCAGTCTACTTTTGTCTAACCTGTCTTGTTGTTAACTCTTAAATGCAAATTACAGTTGGTGTTTAATTAAATTAACTTGAGGCCAACTTATTAATTACCGACCAGTTAGGCCAACCTGGATCAATCATAACCCCTGGTAAAAGCATTTTGTTTATTTTTCCAGTACATAGCATACGTCGTCACCAGACGTATCATGCCACGTAGATGAACAAAACTTATAAATTTTATATAAAATTAGTTATGTCCTTTTGAGTTTTTTCATTCAACAAGAGTTACTGTTACTTAGTTATTATGAGCATAATTGGAACATGAATCTAATTTTTTTTTTCTAAATGTCTTTAAAGTTCTACTTACATGGCAATGGTAACCTAATAGTCTCATAATCCCTTTAGAAAATGATTATCAAATGTAATGTTAGTTAGGCCTAAAAGAAATTGCTTGGTTCCTGTAACATGTCAAATTATTTTTTACAGGTAAGAAAAATATCTGCAGTTTTTATAATAAATATCGAAAAATGGTCGAAAACTACCATTTTGGTAAACATTTTTCAGGTAGGACAGGTTACGGGAGCCAAACATTTTTTTAGGTCTGTACCGTGTATTTACACTGTAGCAAATCCAGGACACAATTTCACTCTTATAAGAACAGTTTTTATTAAAATTGTATGAATAATGCTATAAGTTTTATTACCAGCTAATTAAAATCTTGATTTTTCACAGTCCTGTTCTAATCAATCCAAGTTCTTCAATCACCAGTGGAACTTCCCTCTCGTCCTCAAATATTGTGCATAAGGTAAGAAAATAATTTGGTGCTGCAATGGTGCTAGTATAGGCTATTTGCTTCCTTAGCTGATAATTGAGAAGCATCATTGAAGCTCAATAATATCATTAAATTGGAAGTTACGCTTTTGGACATCATTGCTATTTTGATAACGTATGCTATATACATGTTCTTTTTTTATTATTTATAGAATCTTGTCATTAAAAATAAGCCTTTGCGCGGTAACATTGGCGGAATACTACTAAGGGATGTTGGTCCACCTAAGCTAAAGTAAATATCCAAGCGTAAACATTTTCTGTTTGCAATATATGGACTACTGATCATTCTCCCAAGGATGTCCAGTTTATATTTTTAACTCAAGAACAATGCATACGGAGCCGTACAATAATTCATTGGCCTACTTCAAACTGCTTTCTATTTATCATGTAACAAGTTTTAATAACTGCAGGGTAATACATTATATTCTATGGGAATCCATGCAGTCATAAGAAATTATTTAATCAAGGGAAATTTAACTTTCATAGAAAATTAAATGCTAATTGATAATGATAAATTATCAAATATCAATGTTTTTGAGATTTCTGTAGTCATGTACCTTTGAGGCAGCACTAAATTTAGGGTATGACTTATTATTTGTGTGACCTACACCTCTGTAACAGGGCAGCCAGTTGCACCCAGTGAGTGCAAAATTTTTATTCTTTTGGTAATTTTGGAGATTTTGGATTGCAATTTACAGGATCAGCTGCCTTGACTATGATTTATATGGTTCCTCTTAGCAGATTATGTATCAGTACTACTAAAAATAGACACTACCTCATGTCATCCACACCTTGCATTTTTGTACTTGTCCTATCCAGTTGGGCATTCAATAATGTCAGCTTATCTGCATTTGCGGTAGAGGTTATGAGACCAAATAAAATGCAATGCTTTTCTCCTGAAAAATGTGGAAGCAGCCTGGTTCAGGCAATTTAGAGTTTCTTAGGATTAAACCCACCGGTATTAGAATGCAGTTAGGGGAAGGCCATTCAAATAAACCTAGGAACACAATACCATCTTGAGTACTATTTTAATATATCACCAAATGTTATTATTATTATTTGAATTAATATTCTGGTGTAATTTATTAACAGAGTAACAGCCTCCAAAGGACAAGCTCCTAGCACAGTCATAAGAAGAGCTGAGAATACAGGAGCTACAATATCAAATGTGAGTTGGCATAATTTTACTGTTTTAGACATTTTTTTATTTTGAGGTAATGAAAGCCTATTGCCAAACTAATTGACAAAAGTTCTATAGTTTTGGTGTATTTTTGAACAAATTTGTTGTTATTATAGGTTGCCAAGGAAACTCAGGAGCCGACCACTGAATTATTTTACCGATGCACTCAATGTCATGGCTTGTCTAGAAACAATGTAAAATATTGCATTCGGTGTAAATCCCCATTCCCACCTAACCCAAATTTGTACAAGTACTCGACATCTGGGTCGAATCAAATCGTTAGGGCTCCATGTCAGCCCCCGACCTCCAATAATGTTTCAAAGAAGGCGTTTTATGGAAAAACCCTTCAAACGATGGGGTATTCTGAACCGCTATCTTCGCCGGTTGTACAAAAGAAGACATTGAAAAGGATACCGCTGAAGCGTCCGCCAGTTGAACCACCAGGTATTTCATACATCACCTTGCACCGTTCTTCTTTTTATAGTATCACCTATTTTTTCGTTTTCTTTTTGATTCAATAGAATGCTTGACCATATCATCGGATGACGAAGGCCACGAATCAAAAGAAGAAATTCAGGGTGAAGAACTTTGTGAAGACGAAGACACAGATGCGTTTGGGTGCTCATCCGAGGGTGATAATATGGATGGTGTCCACATTACAGACCATCCTTATGCAGAAGTAAGTGGTCTTTTTGCTTCTCTTAATGTTGTACTAATAAATAAAGGTTTTGTGTGTAATACTGAGTTACGAAAAACCTTTATCATCAAATGGAGAGATTTGTTTTAGGAGTATCTTTGATCGTACACTTATAAAATGAGCGAATTTCATTGAGCAAGTTGATATAGTCTATTGTTATAGTACTTAAAATTCTCATGGAGATGTTGGGAGAGGATCATTTAATCCTGGCACCTATGCCTAAGTTATCCTGTCATTTGCTTGCAGAATGTTATAAACGAAAATGCAACACCAAGACCTCTAGTTGCTCAGTTTAAAGTGGAAACTATTCCACTGAAATGCCGAAGTATTAGAATAGGAACCTACAAGCTAGTGCCCGTGCATCCTGTGACGTTCAGCGGGAATGACGTTGCCATGTCGCTTCCAACCGTCACCAGTGGTAAGATGAATGAGTGAATGGTTATTTATGGCAGGAAACAGTCAGATGTATTAATAGCCTATTTAATTTTGTAAAACGTGAAAATATATTTATGAAGTTTTTGTTGTTGTTTTCATATGCAAGGAAAGTTTATCCTATTTTTTTTAAATTAATGAAA
Source organism: Proteroiulus fuscus (assembly GCA_034700285.1). Taxonomy (NCBI): domain Eukaryota; kingdom Metazoa; phylum Arthropoda; class Diplopoda; order Julida; family Blaniulidae; genus Proteroiulus; species Proteroiulus fuscus. The sequence continues at coordinate 13,200 of JAQIXP010001743.1, read as the reverse complement.
TGACGTGTAAAGTCAATGGCAGTAATGCGAGATTGTTTACTGGGAGACGATCATTACTTTTGTGTGTATTTTACAAAGTTCCCTGAAAAGTCAGGGAAATGGGATTTTTTTCGGGGAATTCGGGAAATTATGAAGTAGTCAGGAAATTTTGAAAAATTTATAGAACCTTTTACGTACGGTACAGGCACTATGTTAAATTTATCGCATTATAATATATCCTAATTTTTGTTTCTGTAAAGTCTGTAACTATTTTAATTAATTTTCCCAGAAGATAACATTTTATTCGCGTTCACAGATTGTAATTAGCAATGCTAGATCGGTAAACTAAATACTAACGGTTTTGTATACATAGAAATGTCAAGGATAGTTTTTTATGTTGATGAGGGAAAGTTGGGAGGGGGGATGAAGATTCTAGTCAGAGAAAATCAGAGAGGTTCTCATGTAGATTTCAGTATGATTCCTATTGTATTTAAAGTTTTATTATAATCGAACATTTGATATTCTGAAATTCCAGAAGGCAGCGAGGTAGTTGAGCTATCCATTAAATATAGAGATCTGACAGTAATAGCTCATTTTGGCAAACTACTTCCAATCCTTTTTGTACAAACAACGCCTTCTTGTGCTATGGCCATATGTAGCCGTTTGAAAATGAACATGGATAGTGGTCCATACTTTGATCCGACCAGTAATGGTAATACCAAAGTTGCTTGATAACTTAAAATATTCCCGTTCAGGGATCTCTACTCTGCCTGATAACATTTTGTGTAAATCTACCTCTAAACAGATGAAACAAAAAAGTGTATAGTTCTATTGCCTGAGACGTTAACAAGCGAAGACAGAGTGGGACTTAAAGTCTTGTTGACAAATTATACTGGGCCAAAGCTTTGCTGCCATAACGAAGCCATGCTTAGAGAGATCGACCAGAAGGCAGCCAATACCCTTTTGGTACGCGCCACTCCTCAAGAGGTATGGCTAATATGGTGCTCACTCTAGCTTTCACATCATAACGTCTTAATTTTGACTGCGTTCTTACATCACCTTGTTATGTTTTAGTGCGTTGCTCAGCTTAGCAAACTGTCCACACCTAACAGTAAGCGTGGGAGACTTTCAATTGGAACCTCAGTAAAAGATAAAGACACGGTAATTTACTGCTTGGGTCCAGAATGGATAAAATCATAACATTTAAAAAAATTGGTAGAAGTTTTTTAGATTGAAATGTCATTATTTTTTTACAAATATTTTTAATTTACATTAATACTAAAAAAAATTTATAGAAAAAAATCAACCTGGCTATGGTTGGCTGACAATGAGCCAAAAATTAAGGCTGGCAAATCTTAAATTTATTTATGTTTTAGTTTTATTTTGCATTTCAAATGCAATCCATCCAATTAGCCACTATATTTAAACTTTGGATTGTGAAATTATTTTTTTAATGTTCATATTTATAATTTAAAAGCCTTATTTTTGGTAGGGAGTTTGTTTTGCAAGAACGCCAGTGATATTTCCTCTTGCCAAGCAACCGAAGAAGAGCGAAATTTTGAAGTAAGTGACAATTAATTTCGTTTTTTTTGACCCCATACAATTATTACTTTATATATTTAGTAAATTTGTGACTACTCCGATTCAATCAAATTTTATTCACAGAGTTGCCACTTATCCACTTCCTCCGGAAACTGGCGGAATCACCATTACGTCCGAGGATCTCTACTGTTTAGAGCCTGGAGAATTTCTTAATGATGTCATTATTGATTTTTATTTGAAGTCAGTTGTATTTCTAACAATTTCCCATTAAACCTAACTCTCGCTTTGGTTTTGTTAAGCTATTTCGGGTTTGTTTGTGATAGGTATGTCCTGCACGAAAAACTATCAGAAGCGGATCGCAAACGCACCCACGTGTTCAGTTCGTTTTTTTATGGAAGGTTGACCCATCCAGGAATGCCTTCACAACAATCCATGCGTTCATCTCTAGAAGTGGAGGATCAATCTCTACCGTATGTGCCCGGAATCATCAGTGCTGCAGAGGTTTTTTTTTAAATACTAAGGCTTTTAGTTGCTTACAATTGTAGTCCAGCCGAGCGACGGCATAGCAGAGTTAAAACATGGACAAGGCACGTCGACATTTTCCAAAAAGATTTCATCATAGTTCCGATTAATGAAAAGTAAGTATGCCTTTCTGAAGCTACATGTGCTGGAGAAGCCTAAGAATCAGTTATGGATTTCCGTCAATTTTGTTTCTAAAAGAATTTCCTTCCCCCATTTTGTCTTCATAGGATATAAAAATATATACTGTATGCATACAAACCATCCTTGGAACAGTTCTTGTATTATTGATTTAAAATTCTTTTTTATTTGTTTGGAAATATTTTGGAAATATTTTGGAAATTTAAAAAGGAACATAGAGTTATCAAAAATTATCCAATTTTACCTAATCACAAATTTTAAAAGATTTCCCTGTCAAAGGAAACTTTACAGATGCCCTACTCTTTCCCCTGTAATCGCAAGCATAAATTATTGATGATACCTTATTCTAAATGGAGTTTTTCTTTAGTTCACACTGGCTTCTGGCAATCATCTGCTTTCCTTATCTTGTAAGTAAGCTTGAAGAGGATGTAGCTAGCAATAATGAGAATGAAGCGATCGTTAATGAAATGAACGGTCAGTGTCTTGTCTTGTTTGCCATAATTTGTTAACATTTTTTTTTGCTAATATGGAGTTTTTGGTTTATAATTCAATCTGAAGAACCCATGGACACGAGCGAACAGAATGGAGATTTGACACCAGCTGATGAGGTAAGGGACCACTTATTGTTTTATAATGCTAAATAAAGTTTTTTTTCGAGTGTCTTTGTTATGAAATATGCTGCCTGTGTTCCTAAGTTGTCTTCTGGTAGAAGATCAAGAGCTCAAACCAAGGATTTGGAGAAATCAGATAAAAAACGTATTCCTAAGTGAGTCAGCACTGCACTAATTTCAGAAGCCCATTATTGCCTACTATTTTTTTTATCTAATAGTATTAAATTTCTAGGCCATGTATTCTTATCTTCGACTCTTTACACACCCGCAGCTGGACGAAATATGTTGTAAATTTGCGAGAGTTAGTTTTCTCTATTCGTGATTTATATTTCGTAAGACGTATCCGTGCTAAAGCTTAACTGCCGTTTCTTTTTTAAGGTATTTAAGAATTGAATGGAAAACGAAAAAGCAAACCGAAGTAAAGTTTGATAAAAATACGTTAAAAGGATCATATCCAAGTGTTCCTCAACAGACTAATTTCAGTGATTGTGGCGTTTATGTACTGCAGTACGTGGACAGCTTTTTCGAAGTAAGTACTTTTAGAGACACATAAGTTATCATTTTGAAGGACCATCCCATTGCCTCATTTTGTTAAATCTGATACACTATTCCATTTTGTTACGTTGGTATATTAATTTTTAAACAAAATTGTTTTTATAGCGTTGATCCTTGCTCAAAAACTGTAAATGTTCTATTCAAAGGGTTTGAAAGAATCTTTGTGAATCCTAAGACCTTGTGTATTTCTGTCTTTGCCCTTGTTTATTCTTTTGTCACGTATAATGCTTGTTGGAATTTTTTAAGAAAGGCGGATGGTATTTACAGTGTTTACCTTAGATTGAGGGACAGGTAATTATTTCAAACAGCTGACCGATTTCTGAATCCATTAAAAATCCATAAAATTGACCAATATTCATTGGGAATTACACTTTTTTACATTTAAAAAAGTTCTACAAAATTGTGTTCACAAAACTTCACTTGGAATTTGCAAAATCTTTTTCAATATGATGTTGTGCATCAGACTGCCCATCTGCATGCGAGCAAAATCTTCCTAGTTGGTTCCAAATAAGATCACTAGGGATTCAGCAATTTTCAGAGCGTAAGTGATATTTAGGTGGTTCAAATTGTATCTTAATAGAATTACCTGTGTGTGTGTGGGGGGGAATGGGGGTGAGAAAGTGTGTCTTTCATTGAAAGATTCACCCAGAAGCTTTTCCTTAGATTAAAAATAAAAAAATAATCCGATGCTTTGTTTTCAGGGCCAATTTGCAAAACTAGCTAAATGTGTCCACAATCCTGAATTGTGTCATAACTTAATGTTTCCAAAAATTTGGTTTCACACATGCTGATCTTGCTTGTTTCAGAATCCAATCATGAATTTCACGCTCCCCATCCGTGAGATAGTAGACTGGTTCTCCGAGGAAACCATCGTTAAGAAACGAGAAGATGTCCGCAAACTCATTCTCAGACTTCAGAAAGAGCAAGGTGATAGCAGCGTTGATGATGAAGAGGACCATGAACAGTCTGGCGGTGCTTCGCCTTCTGAAACGACTACCGAATTGCAAGAAGCCCTTGCTAACATTTCTAGTGGTTGTCCAGGAGCAGTGCCCGAGGACGCGAGCTGTGTACGAAGCTGAAATGATTAACTTTATCGTGCTTCGGACTCTTGGGACCCACGTTTACCAAAGATACAGAGCTACTGCCACTGCAGGAGGATGTACTACATCACGAGGTAGGTCCAGGCTGTCTGGTGTTTTGGCAAAACGTGACCGAACTCAACTTTTGTTGTCCTATGTGTCTCCCACCCTCCCCCAGAGATGGACCTAAGTTTGGAGCTATGTTTTCTTATTATGATGAATAAATTGCCTCAGTTTTATTTTGCACAGTTATATCAGCCATAAGGTTTTAGTGAGGTCAGTAAGTTGTGAGATACAACTACAGATTAGCATTTGGGTACTTAATGGAAATTCAAAAAATGCTATTTCGTTACTCTGGATTTTTTTACTTCTGTGATTGGTCAGAATTTATAGCAAAGGAAATATTTGGCGAGCATTTTGTCATGAGTGGTCTGCCAAATACACTTTAAAGCAATTATGAAATGGTGTAATACTAAAAATAATACAAATATAAAATAGCTTCATTCGGGGATATATGCCAGGATGAACCAGTAAGTAAATTTCCTCACTAATTAATATGTCATATAGGTTGTAAAGAACAATGCAAATATGATATGAGAACTAGTGATGTGAAATTAGTGTCACATAGTCTTGTGCATTGCAAAAAATTCATTCCGTTCCATGTTCCAACTTGGTGCTCAATAGTTGCTATAGTTGTGTTTTGCCACTTCGGGTCTTACTGGTTTTTTTTTACTGTTTATTTGCGAGTATCTTATGAATGCTGTGTATTTATATTAACGAAGTTTTCCCAAGTTGCACATTTGAGATATTTTCATCTTTCATTTCTTTATTTTTGTTTTCATCTATTTATAAGTATGACCTCGAGAATCTTTTTGCGAATTTTTTTCCATTTTCTATTTCTTGTTTTCGGAACAGAGTTGATCGGCCATTTGACTTTTGTTAGTGACAAAGAGCTTTGTATGTGACTCCTTATCCTTGTATGTAGTCAAAACAGTTTCAATATTATTTTGAAATAAAATTCTCACATACATTGGGAGTGCTACATTAAAATGTTTACGAGGAATTAGGGGGTTCCGAAACGATTGGTAGGGTTTGGAAAAGGGTTAAACTAAAGGAAACTATCAGTGCTATTGCCACATGGTAAGGGGGTAATTCCCACTATCAAATTGCTTCTACTGCATTATAGACTCAAAACATATTCTTTACATTGAAATTAATAATTTCCTACTATCCTTTTGGAAGGCAATTGCAGCATCTAAATTACAACAGGAAAAATAGACCAATGATTAGAATTCGTTTTTGGCCCGAAGTTTTAACAATTGTCTCTTGAGTGAGAATGCATTAAAGCAGTCCCATTTTTAAATTATGCCACATGGCTACATAGCTCACAGATTTTGTCACTATTGCAATTGAATCATTGGCCAAATATCCTTAGCTGAATTTATAACTTCTAAGGGAATTATAAACTAGTGGCCGATCTACTTTACCTAATAATAGCGTTCTGAAAAGGCATTTTAGAATGTCTGCTTTTTTTCTGAAAGGAGGGCATTTCATATGAAGAATGTAAAATACTTTTTTAGGATTTTGAACTAAAATTAAAACTGGCACTAGCTGGTGGGTCCTGGTTCAAACATTATTGGGAATTGAGTATAGCAGATGAGGCGAAAAAACTTTCAGACTAGTTACTATAAGTGTTATTCATTTCTAATGCTATAATATTTAACAACTGGTGAGTTATAAATGAAAGTGAAAAACGTGAATAGTTAGACACTTAGGGACGAGAATAAATAGGAAAGTTGTGATGTGAACATAGTAGTTAAACCATGTCACATCCGTGGCAGTATATCTGTCTGCCATTTGTTTTAATAGCATGCTGCAAACTATTTTGATGCACTTATTCCATAGACGCCCTTTTCTCGGTGCGTTTAATTCCCCTATACCACTGGAATAGATTATCCCACTTTCTTCATCTGTTCATAGGGAATCGATTTTTCTCTAGAAGGTTAGCGGTATTGAGCAGTGCGTGTGAAATTACGAAGGGGGAAAAAAACCATTCTTTGAACCTTATAACTGTGGTGCCAGTATTCCGTGCCAGCATAGTTTTATCAATGATGTACAAGGACCTTGCTACAGGCACTTTCCTGATAAATATATACTGGTTGGTACCACCTACTCTGTCGGTGCATTTTTATTTTTGGTGATCTTTCATTTTTTTTCTCGACACTTTTCAGATACATTAACAACTTAGAGCGTATGCTTTAAGCTTGTTATAGGTGTTCTGAACTGCGTTACTAACGCCCTATTTTTTACTCGGTGCAGAAACAGATTAAAGAATGGCATCGCGCTTTATATTTGGATGCACATTGCTGACTTCAAAGTTTTCTAGCTTCGGCAATGCGTAATTTCCCCAAACACGAAACAAGTTTAACTATTTATGAATAAATGAAGCTTTAGCATTAATTTTAGAGCCAGTTCGATAGTTAAGAAATGAACGAGAAGTTGATTGATAGCTAATTTATGATCTATGCCACCGTGTGGCCCATGCCTATCAAATACAGTGATGTACGGTAATTAATATTGATTGCTGTCTCATCTAGCTTTTAATTTCTGGAAATTAATGTTTCCATTTAAAATAATGGAATTAATGTTTCAAGCAGTATTAGGTGTTTATGTTCTGTAAACACTGTCAGATAAATTTTAAATAGTCTCACTGACTGGCTCCCAGGAAAAATATTCCATAAAATATACAGTAATGAGGTTTTACATCAGTAAAATAAAACTGCTGTTAGTTAAATTAGTGAAAGAATTAAGTTATACAGTAGCACTTTGGCTAGAGTGAATAATTTCGTTTTTATTAAATTACAGTTTATACATATTAAAATGCTGTTTGTTATTAAACGACAGTAAAATGCTAATAATTGAATAGTAATTATAATTAATTTTCTTGGTGAAGCAAAAAATTAAGCATTTATTTATTTACCAAGATTTTAAAGTTTTAAAGAATTCTAGCTGGTAGTGTCATCTGTCGGTCGCCATTTAAAATTCAGCGCCAAAGTGTTTGCAAATGGCCGCGTGTTGTTGCTTGTGCTTTTCCTCTTTGTACTGAACTTTCTTTATACTGTGCTTCGAATATGCCCTGAATAACACGTTTTCAGTATCAATAATTGCAAAATGAAATCACCAGGATCTTACAGGAATAGAAGAACGTGTTTCAAACTGAAGTGGTAAGTTTTAGTTAGCAATTTCGATCTACTTGAACTTATGATAATCTCTGATCGTGTCTTGGGGGGAATTCAAGCGTTGAAACGACGGGGCGATGATTAGGTATATTAGCCTACCGGTAAGCTTTACCTGGTACAGGTCTCGAAGATTTTAATTTGGAATATCAAATAATAAAAACCAGATACACGCTGTACTGTTATCTTGAAAGATGCCTTAGAAAAGTCAAAGAAATGAATCCCATGTAAGCATAATACAAGAGTAATAGCCATTATAGTCTAGGCCTACTGGTAGCCTATAACTAAAGTTACCTACATGATTGTACTATAGAATTGGCTCGAATTTGGTTTATGACTGCCTCACCAAATTGAATGAAACTTGTTTTATTCGATAATGAATAACGTATAGTTTATTGTACAAGGGCACATATTCAACATAACTTGCTTGGTCCAAGATAAGTTAGGTCTGGTTAGATAACTTTGGTCTGCAGGGAAACTGGGCCCTGGGGTGCCAGCATTATAGGGTGCCCCTACCAATCATGATTGGCGTCAAATCATTAGTCATTACTCAGTAATAATTGGAAGTGTAGGGCCTACTGATTCCACGATTCATAATTTGTCATCTACTCCATGTTTTTACTTGCAATCGTGGTAATACGGAAACACCGATTAATTTCAATAAGTCAATTCATTAATCATGATTGACGGAATTAGCATTGATGGGAATCAAGATTTGTGTGTACCGGTAATGGAAATGGGGTATTTGGTGAGGCTTTAATGAATTCAAAACAGAATGAGAAGATTGATAACGCGTATACCATCCCACCCCCACCCCCTTCCCCTTGATTCCAGTGAATAAATGGCTTGTCCATGGTAAGCATATTTTGAAACCAATGTTATTCTATATGAAGGCAGACTGCATATTATACATGAGAAAAGAAATATTCGACAGACCTCTTTTTCCTATTTGAAACAGTTTTGTGGGTTCTTTTTGTCCAAAATTTAGTTTTGCCATATTACATTTCTCACATATAGCCTACTCCGGTATATATTTTTCAATGTCAATTCAATTTTCTGTTACTCCGTAATATGTTATACGTGACATTTGGGTCAAATGAATAACGTTGTGAGCATATTACACTCACAATCTAATAAATGTCATATTATATTCTTATTGAATGTGCCATAGCATTTTTGTAAAGTCTTTCGATGTGTTGTCCATCGTAACATACTACAACACTGAAATATTAGGAAATTTTTTTTTATTCAGCGAGGAGCTTAAAATGCCTTGAAAACATTATTCCGAGCATTGCAAGGTGAAATAATATTCCTTGTATCCCGTATGCAGCTATAAATCATAACCGTTGTAGAAACTTATTTTTGAAGGATAACGGTCAATGTTTAGCATTTCTTAGTGTTATTGGTTTTTATAATGGTTTTGGAAAGCATTTCGTAAAATGGAATTAAGATTTTAATTTAAACTATTTTATTTCCATCTGCAGAGTTTATGGTTTTTAAAAAGTGTATTGGGTCACCTTGAATGGCTTTTTATCTTAATTTTGTTTTACTTATTTTTGTTTTAAGCCGAGTGGATCATACGTTGTACACCGCATCTATATAATATGTCGTGTAGTTCAACTTGAATGCTGTTGGCTTGGCAACTGCTTGCATTGCTCACATTTTTCATTGCTGAAGGCTTCAACTGCTGAATGCAATGGTGATCAAGAATGAAAACAAAAGGTCATTTGCCGTATCATTATTTCCACAGTACAGATGCGTTGCATTGCAATGTGCTCTTCTGAGCCTCTTATCAATAGAGATCATCCTTTCCAATGGGCATACAAACGTCCTCATCAAGATTAACTGGATGCATTAGCTGGTCAAGGATCTTACTTGCTATAGCAAATTCACGTATACAGAAGCAATAATAGTAGAACTGTTATTCTTGGTTTATATGACTTGACCAAAAATTTATTTTCACTAATTGTCTTAAACATTCCAGCAATAACAATTGCTGAAATATTCACCAGAAAAATTACTCAGTTTCATGTAGTGGATTTTGGTATATTTCTATTGTAGGCTACTGGTAATATTATTTTTTAAAAATTATTTAATATTTTGTTCTATAGTTATTACAACTTATCACACTTCAGTTCTTTTTAAAAGATTAAAAGCTGCAGGGTGATAAGCGGAGGAGTATCTAAGGTGGCTCAAATCCAATTGCAATTTCCATGTCTTTCCAAATTTTTCTGGCACTTTTTCCTAAAATCAACTTATTTCAAAGTGGGAATGTCCCTTTCTTTAATAAACCTTATATAAGAATCATTGGAGCAGCATGTCTGGCCATATAGCTGATTTACCATAAAGTTCAATGTTATCATTGACCTAGCTTTACTTACTTATACGTACTTAGTAGGTAATCAAAATATCTGAAATTAACTTCTCTATTTCTTAAGCACTGTATTACTAATGTTAATGATGTACAATTTTTTTTAAAGTCATTTTGATTTAATCAAAAATATCTGATTGTTATGATTTCTCAATTTTTTTTCTAAAATGTTCATAGATTTTGGCCATTCTGAATGAAATATCTTTAGTAACCGGTGCCACAAAATCATTCAATCTTATAGCCTAAGCCGAAACTATTCATGCAACTCTTGTCTGATCTAGCAATGAACCAATCCCAAGGCGGGTGCTTTATACGAATGACCCGATATTATATGTATAGCATGGTTGGACATTAATTTCCCTAGCATCCCAAATCTGAACACATTGATTGAAAAATAACTCATTTTCGGTCTCTTTAGAAAAATGTATGAATGTGAATGCTGATGCAGGCATTTTAACTAAAGCTTTCGGAGACAATTTTAATGGAAATGCAATCGAAACAATGATTATATTGCCATCCGGCCCTGTGGGAGATGTAAAAGTTGACTCTAGCTATGCATAAAACATCATCATTTTGCCAATTTAGTTGAGATTCGTATTTTTGGATGTGCATTATACAATTTATTTTTGAAATATAAATTGGACAAAGACCCACTCATGACCCATTACTCATTACGTATGCCGTTTGCAACGCTTTCACTGACAATCCAGAAATCGGATTTACCTTCGTTCATGCGCATTATATCGTACAGTTTTAGAGGTAAATTGGCTTGTATATCACTTTGTGTTCCCAGTGGGAATTGGGTAAAATTATTATGGGACACATATCACGCACTCGCCTACAACCATGCAGAGTGAAAAGCTGTATTTTCTCCCCAACTCGTCTAAATATGCTCATGGCTGGTTATATATATAAAGTACTTATGAGCATGTCTTCTGCGGTATAGATTGGAGATTAATATCCTAGCTGGTGGTCTTTTAAAGGGAATCATTGTTTTCCATCTCTCCTTCTTCTCCTTTTAATCTAAAGACTTTTATTTTTCTGGCAGAAATTGTTCTGTCACCTCCCATATCTTCGATCATAATTGCAACCCCTCAGTTATATTGTCGATATTATGATGCTGTTGGAATCATGCAGCGAGAATGGGAGGTAAAACTACGAGGATTTACTCATTATGAGATGTCTCATTGTGATCTATTGGAAGGAATCACACAATGCTTCCTAATCTTGCACCCATTTGTTGTAATGCGCTAGTAATAAGCCGCACTTTTGTGACAATCGAGTGCGGAATGGTAAGTGTAACTGGTAAGCAACTGCCTTTGGCCTACAGTAGAACAGCCAAGACAATATGCTCGATCCGTATACTTAATAGAAATGGACTGGAATGCAAAAGAAACTTTTATTTTATGCCTTCTAATCTATAGCGGGTGTAATTCCACTAAAAATGATCTCCAAGGCAAAAAATATTCATATAATACAATTTACGGTATGGAAATTTAGAGAAAGAACAATCCTAAATCTTGGATCTTTGTATTCACTTTGTATAATTTGAAGCATTCGGGTTTAAACCAATTATGCATTTTTAATTGACAAGGGAAAATGCTTTTTTGCATTTTCGTTTAGGCAGACTAATAGTGCATGAATGTGTATGTTAACCTATAAATTATTTCACCTTATGAAGGGCAGTTTGGTAGCCTGATTACCACCAATTTTTCACAAGTAGCTCGACATCCGCGCCATATATAGTTCCAGACCAGTGGCGGATCCAGGAATTTATTTTGTGGGGGGGGGGGGCATTTTATTAAGGGTGGGAGCCAATCCCTAAAACGAAGCAATGCCCGAAAATGACCACCCTGCAGGGCCGCATGAAGAAATTCATTGGGGGAGATGGGGTGGAATCTCAACTAAAAATTGTTCGAAAATTACGGTGGCAGGCCAAAATGTGAACTTTTTTGTGAAAAATTGACAGAAAATGGCGCCGCAGGCGATTTTTTTTTCTCAAAAATACTCAAAATTTCACTGAAATATCATCCAAATTTCGACTTAACACTCGGTTGAAGCATAGACAAAGTTAATTTAACAATTTTAAAATAGTTTCGGATAGATGGGCGCAATGGGCGCCGGGTGATGGGCCAGGGCGCCAATTTTGTCCCTTTGGGGGAGGGCCATGCCCCCCTGGCCCCCTCTTGGATCCCCCACTGTTCCAGACAATCCCTTACCTCGACAAAATGTTTTTGTTAGAAAGGGAAACTGTGGAAACTGTACTCAATTCTAAAGTCATGCAATTAATTATGACAAAAGCAAAAATGAAAGACACTGATAAAGACCTTATAGAATTTCTGGTAAATATTTCCTGAGATATAGTCAAAAGAAAGTATGATCGTGAAATTCAATTTAACGATGATGTTTAAGTTACCACTTTATGACGTTGGAGTATTCTGCTAAATGTGGGATAACCCCCCTACCAAATGGCATCATTATAAGCTGATCGTATGGTACTGAGTTGAAATTGTATGATGGAGGGAAGCCATTACTATGAGTGTGTGATGACTTTGAATGTTTGGTACCAGTAGTCTAACAGCCCTGAAGGGATTTTAAAGAAAAGGTGCCCAGTATACAACAACAACAAGTCACGTGGTTGTATATCATCATCATCATCACCACCAATAGTCATATTAAGGCGCTTACAGTTTAGCTAACAAAAATAGCTACCTATCATTACGTGAAATGTCATTGAATCTTTTAAATATAATATTCAAAGAACTTTTTATCTGAAACTCTTAAGGTATGTACGAGGGTATTTTATTATAACTTAGCTTCCATAATTAACTGACTCAGAATTGAGTACAGTTTCCTTTTTAAGTATTAAAACATGTTACGGTATGCTTGTTTTACCACCATCTTACTCGGGGTCACTGTCAACAAATAATTGCATAGAAATTATTTCCATATAAGATATGCGAGTTAAGCTCGTTTCTTAATTCGCCAAATATAAAATATAAGGTATTTTTGAGTTAAGATAATTTGTTATGTGAGATAAGAAATGAGAATTAATTATTTATTAGTTTGATTACCATTGCTGTGAGAATGCCATTAAAGGGACAGTCTCACTTTGAAACAAGTTAATTTCAAACAGTACACACTTACTAGATATGAATGGCTGTGCC
>JAQIXP010001742.1:0-17191 GCA_034700285.1 Proteroiulus fuscus | reverse complement strand
TAAATTTAATTGTCCTTCATAAAAAATCAAACCCTGTCAATTTATGTTTAGCCATTATTGATTAATTTGTACCGGTAATTAACATGGAGTTTCGCATAGGAGCATGCATTTTTTAAAAGTGTGGACAGCCCCCTTAAATAGTGAATTTCCGATCTATTTTAGATAATTCAACCTATGGTTTTCCTGTGCCAGTATTGCATTTGGATACTCAAATCTTAAGCCTAGTTAGGTAAATTGCAATATTTTCTTTACTATATCCTCATAAACCTTTTAAATCATATTTTTCATTTTTAATGCATGCAAAGAATTAGAAATGATGTGAACGAGCAAGATTGGAGTGGCATTGGAGATGCAGTCTTTTCAGTAGACGTCGACAAATATCTTAATTGCCTGGATGAGTGCAATTTGTCGTGGAAAGCTACTTTTGATTTCAGATTGGAAATTGTAAGTTGTTTATTTGTTAAAGTGTTTTATGCATGTAATTAAGAGTTTCATGATTCCTGTTTAGATGGAAAATGCTGATGATGCTTACAGTGACATTTATGGAATTGTTTTATCGTTTGCTGGACCCAAATATTGCATACAAATTCCAGGTAAATTCTTCTAAATTACCAGAATTCTTCCAGTATTTTCTTCCAAAATACTGATATTGTTGATAACCTTATTTTGCGGCTTAATTCAAAGTAGCGAATGAGCCAATTATGTTCAAAAATGAGATAAGTGAACAATTGTGATCCTGGAAGTGTTCCAATTAACCTAGTTTTAGAAATTAATTTAACTAATAATTGTTAAAGTTACAGAAGTGAAGAGTAGCGAATATCCACCAAGGTTAATCCCTAAAAGTTGCATGTAGTGAATGGTACCATTCGTTAGTTTACATTTTAAAAAGTGCTCGTTACATTGATTTTTATAACAATAGAAGTAGCGAATGTGAGAACATTCGCTACTTTTATTGGTTTTTTGCATTCACTTTATTCAATAGGTAAACTAATGGATGTGCACATTCGCTACTTTACTTTATTTATGTCGCTTTCCTGCAAACGTAATCAAAGTCAAACTAGCGAATGTGCAGTTTTAAGCCTTTTATTTCTCAAATTACTTAATTAATTTACTAATTTAATTATTTAACCAAAATTAGCACATTCCCTATAAAATATATATTTTGTTTCATCTGTTCACCAACTTTCACCCTTTTAACATTGTTTATTTTCAAATTATACCTTTTTTCCATAAAAAACACTTATCTCGAAAGCAACTTTTAGCTCATTCGCTACTTGTGAATTAAGTTATCGATTTGATAAGTCATTATCGGCTAGTCATGTTTGGCCTTAAAATCTTAAAAATACGAAATGTTTTGTTTTCTAGACGAAACCGTACTTTTTCTTGGCAAATCTCGGCGTAAGATACTGATGAAACTTGTTTGAAATATGTTTTAAGCTAAAGTTGTATGTATTATTATGTTATTTGGATTAATTCTAGCATGCACAATTTCTTTTGAACTTCGAGAAATGAAACCACAACCGGTGCGCATTGCCGTGAGGTTAAAACTATGATTTACCCTTCGAATCAGAATTTTAATTTCTGCAATTAATTTATTTTAAAGTGAAAAATCTTTCAATTTCAGTGCCGTATTCAGTGCATCAAATGGTCAAACCTGTTGCATCAACTTGAAACCTTTAGACTTGGAATTCCGGGATCTGTTTCAAGCGTTACCAGTTCCACCTGAACAGTGCACGGGACCAAGAGCTTGGAGAAAAAATCTTGCTAATACTCTTTGGGACACATTCACATCTGAGTTACCTGAGAAAGGGTACCTGCATTTAATTTTTTGTTAAATTTAAAAGGCAATTTTGTGAGTTGGTTCTGATTTGAATGTTTCTGCTTTTACTTCAGACTCGCCTGTGATTATCATCAATCCATTTTACGCCTCTTACTAGATGAAAGTCAATATGAACACATTCTAACGAAGGAATTACAGCCGTTTGTTACAGAAAATGAACCCAGTGGTGAGTTAAAACAGATTTTTCTTTTGAAATAAGTTCAGGTAAAATTTTCAAAAAGATGTATTGTGGGCCTCTTCAATTTTAGTTTAAAAATTTGAGTTTTAACTTGGCTTAGATAAGATTTTTATTTCCTAGATTCCCAGAAGAATTTTACAGCTGGAATATTTTTACCATCGAAAAGCCACCTTATCCTGAAAGTTCACTACGCGTCAAGTCAAGGTGTAATTGTTCGCATAGCCACTGACAACCGGATGCTGCTAGCACAAACCACTTTTTATTTTCACAAATACGAAAACAGTGTTAAAATGTAAAGCAATTTGAAAGTTAAAGTTTTATAATTACTGTTAACATTCCCCATTTCTGTGAAATGGTTTTCTCAAATATATATTTTATCATCACCAGTTGCTGGAGTATTATTATTTTCCAGCAAAAAACTGACTGCAGAAAATTTGAATTTTTGGAGTTGAAAATGCAGAAAAACTAGCTGAATTTTGTACTTTCAGACTGTTCATGAAACAAAAAGGACAAGTTATGCAGATTTTTTGCATTTTTTCTGCATCAATGCAGAAAAACTAGGAAAACTTCATAAAAACTGTAGGAAAACTTCTTAATAACTGTAGGAAAAGTTCCTATAAAGTGTAGGAAAATTTTTTTAAAACTGTAGGAAAATTTCTTAAAAACTGTAGGAAAATTTCTTGAAAACTGTAGGAAAAATTCGTAAAAACTAGAAAAAATGCAGAAATAAATGTAGAAGAAAACGTACATTTTCTCCACAAATTACGTAGAACCGGTAGGTATTTAATTAATAAAACTGTTACACTTCAACCATTCAGCTGCACTTTTATTGCAGTAAACTGTAGGCGAGAACTGCAACCTGATATGGGAGTGCAGTATACCTACTGCAGTAATTTTTTCACTAGGTCAGTCTGGGTGGACCAGATTCATTCAAGACATTAGTTCAAATTCTTACAAAATTCTGTATACCTGTATTATTTCTTTAATATTTGGTTTTACCCAGTTTATTTTTATCGATATGGCATGTTTCAAAACTACAAAATTTATTGAAAATTCGAAAAAAATTATTTTGTAGTGGATTCCTATACGCTACGTAGTTAGGATTAGACATCATAACTTGGTTAGGATATCACGTTCCATCTCGAAAGGGGATTTCCCGCCCACGGCGCTCCTACTAAGCGCCGTATTTTGGTGAAGAAAGTGCGAGTGCAAAAAAACTTTTTTCGGTAAAACTTATTTTAATAATTTGTGCGGATCCAGGCCGAAATTTGTGTTAATTCGTGTTGAACTGAACTTATGAACATATTGTGCTTCGGAAATGTGTGTTGTCGCTTCAAACTGAACAGATTTTCGGTCGAAATTCATCTGTGAAAGTTCGTATCGCGTGGGTGTAATGGCCATCCATGTTCATCTCTTTGGGGCCAAATCAAGATGGCAGGATGTCTTCGCGTTGTTAATGCCCCTTCAATCAAACAGCCGTAAGTCAATTTAATAATAGGCCTACTTTTATTTTCTTGTCAAAGTAGCGAATTGTTACGCATTTTGTACCTCAGGTTTTGGCTATTTTTAAGCTGCAAATCAATACTGGCTTATGGAGTTTGACATTTTGTCATGTCTTAACGGTAATATTACCTCCTCAACAGGTTGCTGTTTGGCAATGGGGGTTATGACGTCACAGTTTTTAAAACTAAAATTGGAGTGGAAATGAGGTTAGGCTTAGAATTTTCCCCGAATGTGTATTTATCACGGTATTTATTATAGGATTAATTTTATTATATAAAAGCAGGTGGTTTTTAGGATTTTTTTAAATTGTTTTTCAAAGCCGCATGGACTTCGCTGTCATTTCAACACGTGTCTGCTGCGAAAAGTAAATAAAAGCGTTGCATAAAGTATCCGATAGGTGGCGATGCTTGTCTATTGATTTTTAATGGAAAACTTTCAATAGCCAAACAAATTTTGAATTTAGGATTAAATAAATAATAATAATTTTGTATGGTTTTATAATTTTCAGTAAGGTTTTAGGCCAATATGTTTGACTTAAAAATACCATTTGTGATTTAAAAAAAGAGTTGAATGTTAGTTTAACATCTGCGCATGCGGGAACGCCATTTTTGAATTTTTGCCAAAACAAATTTTTTAATAATATTATTACACTCTAATATTATTATTGATGCAATGGAACAAAATAGGTGTATTTTGGCAATTAGGTGTAATAGGTGTATTTATACATTTGTTGGTGAGAATAAATCAAATCAAATCAAATCAAATCAATATGACTGTTACCATTTGGTAACAGGGTATGAACCTGAAGCGTTTTTCTTGTTGCGTCTGCTGCTTTTGCCTTTTGGATAAAGAAGCCGGGTAGCCAGATGGGTTACCCACTCGTGATCTATACCCTAAATATCGTAGGCGTGTTTTGGCGATACGGCAATATTAGGCCTACCATGCATTTGGTATCATGGTCTCAACCTGAGGCGTTTTTCTTGTAGCGTCTGTTGTTTTGCTTTTTGGATAACGATTGCTGGGTAACCAAAAAGGGTTACCCACTCGTGATCTATACCTAAATAGTAGGCGAATTTTGGCAGTATGACTGGTACCAGTTGGTAACAGGGTCTCAACCTGAGGCGTTTTTCTTGTAGCATGTGCTGTTTTGCCTTTTGGATAACGATTACCGGATAACCAAAAGGGTTACCCACTCGTGATCTACTAAAATAGTAGGCGTATTTTAGCAGTATGACTCTGTTACCAGTTGGTTACAGGGTCTGAACTTTAGGTGTTTTCTTATAGTATCTGCTGCTTTTTTCCCTTTTGGATAACGATTACTGGACAACCAAAACGGTTACCCACTCGATTACCGGATAACCAAAAGGGTTACCCACTCGTGATCTACTAAAATAGAAGGCTATTTTGGCGATCTGGCAATATTACCATGCATTTGGTAGGCCTACAAGGGTCTCAACTTATAGCTGAGGCGGTTTTTTTTGTAGCGTTTGCTGTTTTGCCTTGTGGATCACAATTCCGGGTAGCCAAAATTGTTACCCACTCGTGATCTATAACCTAAATAGTAGGCCTGCGTATTTTGGCGATATATAGCAATATTACCATGCATTTGGTACCAGGGTCTCTTATACCTGAGGCAATTTTCTTGTAGTGTCTGCTGTTTTTCCTTTTGGATAACGATTGCCGGGTAGCCAAAAGGGTTACCCACTCGTGATCTAAACAAATAGTAGGCATATTTTGGCAGTATGACTCTGTTACCAGTTGGTAACAGGGTTTGATCTTGAGGGGTTTTCTTGTAGTGTCTACGGTTTTTGCCAGTTGTAGCCTTTAACGATTGCCGGGTAACCAAAGGGTTACCCACTCGTGATCTATACTTAAATAGTAGACGTATTTTGGCGATATGACTCCATTTGGTAACGGGGTCTGAACCTGAAGCAATTTTCGTGTAGCGTCTGCTGTTTTTGCGTGTATAGGATAACGATGCCGGGTAACCCTTATGGTTACCCACTAGTGACCTACCTAAATAGGTAGAGTACTGAATGAGATCAAAGAAATTACCGAGTTTTCCTGGGACCTTTTGTTGGGTTGGGCATAAATAAAAAGGTGGTCCCTGATGTGCACATGCATTTTTGCGTTTGGGTTTTAACCTCAAATGGAGTTAAGAACTTCTTGTGAACTGGGCCACAGAAGGGCTTGATTGGGTAAGCACGCCAAAATACGCCTATTGTAATAAATTTTAAGGCAATCCCTAAAACCGGTTCCAAATTAAAAGCAATTCCACTTGGAAAAAATGCATTTGTTAACATGGAAACAGGGCCAAATTTACCCTGTTTCCATGTTTTAATTTAAATAAAAAAATGTTGGTTTGGTTCCATATTTTTAAAGGATCCAATCCATGAGCATAATTTGGCAAAAATATTAGCAGACTAATTGGCTGTACAGTGATAGTACAATATGATTCTTTGTTTTTAAGTAGGCCTAATTAAGCGAGGGATGATGATGGAATGCCGCCGCCTTTTTAGTGGTAAAACATGATCGTATTGCATTTTAATTAGGCCTTCTTTTATATTTTGTTATCTGCTTGAAAATCAACATCCAAAACTCGTCAACTCAATTCTCCATTTTGCCGATGACATTTTGCTGTCACGCCATGTTTTTTTTTTTTTTTATATTTTTGACATATTAGTGGAAATGGAAGATTAGGCCTAATATGGAAAATGCTAAAGTTGCTTAGGCCCTACATATAACAGGGAGAGTAAAAGCGCCATCTGTGATGAATAGACGTCAACTTCAGTTTAGTCCGTACTACAATGGCGGTCCATGGTATTTGCCATCATAGAAGTATAGCCTACGCCATCTATGATGAATTCTAAGTGACCCATGAATGGTAAAATACCCATTTTAACTTAAAAAAAAGATTTGGTCAAAATTAGGGGTCGTCCATAAATTACGTCTGCGTTTAAGGGAGAAGGGAATATAGAAAGTCCAAATTCATAAAAATATTTTAAAATCGTTGATTAAACCAGATAGCCTAAGAAAAATTTTGACGCTCCATGCAAATTCCGATAAATTTATTTACACCATATAAAACAATGGCTAGAGAGCAGTGTGACCAAACACAACTAGGCCTATACTACCTGTTTGTCATAACATTCTGGGGGTTTCCTATACTGGTAACTCTTATCTGGCAGCATTGGGGTTTTCTTTTGTTTCAAATAAAATTACAAAAAATAATAAATAAATAATTTCGTTAAACAGCTAACAGACTAGCAGTGTGACCAAACATAGACCTATATAGGCCTACTACCTGTTTGCCGGGCTACTTTTTGTGGGTTTCCTACTGGTAACTCATTATATCTGGCAGCGTTGGGGCAGGTTTTGTTTTGTTTCAAGTCTCATTTAAAAATGCTAAATTTTTTTTGTTAAACAGAGAGCAGTGTGACCAAACCTAAGCTTACTACCCGTTTGTCCTTATGCATTCTGTGCATGGGTTTCCTATTGGTAACTCATTATATCTGGCAGCATTGGGGTTTCATTTTGTTTCAAGTAGTATTTAAAAGTGCAAAATTTAAATAATTTCGTTAAACAGAGAGCAGTGTGACCAAACATATTTGTATAGGCCTACCTGTTTGTCCCTATACCTTCTGTGGGTTTCTTACTGCATGGTAACTCCCTATATCTGGCAGCATTGGGATTTCGTTTTGTTTCAAGTCTTATTTATAAGTGCAAAAAATAAATAATTTCATTAAACAGAGAGCAGTGTGACCATGCAAACATATACTACCTGTTTGTCCCTACATTCTGTGGGTTTCCTACTGCATGGTAACTCCCTATATCTGGCAGCATTGGGATTTCGTTTAATTTCAAGTCTCATTCATAAATGCAAAATAATTAAAGAATTTCGTTAAACACAATTACATTTTCGTGATTATATGAAAAAAGACAGGATATGACATCAACAAGGGAAGATTTTGTGAATTACTTTATAATTCACGAAAATTTGCATTAGGCTACAATTTAAAAAAAAAGTATATTGTTAAGAAGTGTTTAAAAAATGTCATATGAAATTAGGAAAATTGAACCTATAAACCTATACTATATACCCTTATAATATACAAATTTATATACAAAATATTTAATTTTCAATTTTATAATAATTATTTTTATAGTTATTCTGTATTTAGTTTGGTTTTGAGAATTAATATATACCCTGTTTTAATTCGTGATAAATTGTAAGTCTTGATGATATTTGATACATACTAGGCCTAAATTACAATTTCCTAAAAAGTTATAATTATATATCTTTGTTGACAACTTCCTATTTGTCGATAATATGTAAAACTTAATTGGATTTTAAATGCAGTTGGGATTAAATGGATGTTTTTTTATATAATCCCATAATGCAATGCTCTAGTGCATTTGCATGTACTTAGTTGGTGGCCATTGATTAATTAATTATATATTAGCTTTACAACTTGTAATGTGACATGTTTTAAGGTCCAATATTCAATTGGTATTACATTGTGGTATGTCTCGTTCTAATATGTTTTTAATTTATTCGCCATTAATTTTATATTGCATTTAATATTAAATTACGCATCAATTAGGCTATGCTGAACTATGATACTATTATGATATATTTTAAATTTAGATAAAACAAATCAACTAAAAAATTTCTGTGCAAGTAAATACATCACAGTTCATGCCTAATTGCTAGTTATAATATATAGAAAGCCTAAACAAATTTTAAAAATATTTATACATGCAGGGTTTATACTGACCTGGAAAGTCAGGGAAGAGTAAAATGGTCACGGAAAGTCAAGGAAAATTAAGTTTTTGCTGAAGTCAGGGAAATTTAATAAGAACTATTTCAGTGTATATGTCAACACAGACTTACACAATATAATCTCTGATTAACTAAATTGTTTTCCAAAATAAATTATTTGTAAAATATCAGGGAAATCTACTTGGATTTGTCAGGGAAAGTCAGGAAAATGATTTCGTACATTTTACTATATAGCCTACAAACCATTTCTAAATTTCCATTCTTTTTATGGCTATTTCTATTAAAGTTCAGGGTTAATTGGCAGGCTATATGGACCTGCAAAGTCAGGAAAGAGTGAAATGGTCAGGGAAAGTCAGGAAATTTTCTTATTTTTGCTGAAAAGTCAGGGAAATTCCTTATATGATCTTGTTTGACCAGTATAGCGCCTGGACTAGGTTTTTTTTGCTGACCAGTATAATAATTATGTCTGACATTTTCGCCTCAAATGATATTATGGTTTTAATAAGATAGTTAAAGGGGGAGTCCCACTTTATGCCAAATACTTTTTAGATGCTAGGCATTAGAACAAAATGTGGGAATAAAATAATAATATTGGAATTGAGCATACCAAAATTGAGAAACCAAAATTGTTATGTAAAACCTGGACAGCGCCATATTGCCTGATCTCAGGAATAACTGAATCATAAAATCTCAGAAAAACTTAGCGCCATCTGTTAGTGATGGGAGAAAAATTCATCATATACTATGCAATAATGCATAGAAAAAAAAATATTAAAAAAATTCTTAATTTTTATAATTGTAAATATGGCGGAAATTTTCTGAGATTTTTAGTATGGTGCATGTGGTATTTTTTTCGGCGATAAAAATGGATGCCATCACTTTGTACAAAGTGGGACTTTTCCTTTTAATTACCGGTGAGCTTCTGTGGTATGTTGCTGAATTTTTTAGGCCTATTTTTGGCCAGCATTTACAGCGCCATCGTGTGGCGAATACTGTAAAAGGGTGAACGTACCGTACAGCTAGTACGAAGGATGTACCGCCGACAGATTTGCGTGCCAAAATAAATGGCAAGAGACCAATTAACCTTTTGAAAAGGTTACAAAAAGCAGCTATAAGGCTTTAATAAAAAAAAGAAACTGCTAAGGCGCTCCATGCATGTGTGTAATTGCATATATGGCTAATAATGTTATTTCATCACTCATTACTGTCATCGAGTGTATTACCGAATGGCCTATGGGCACTTGTGAAGGGGAAAAAAGTGCCCTTATAAAGTTGGGGGGAAATAGTGCGAGTGCCGATAGATGGCGCTAGTTTTAATACTCTGAGGGTTAGGCCTAAAAGTTTCAGAGTTCCCAATAAAATGTAACAGATTTATGTTTGAAATATGTTAAATATGTTTTGGCGTTGAGATCGGGTAACCATTTCGTTACATGGTCTGAAGCTTAAGCGTTTTTGCGATAGCCTCTGTTGTTTTGGCGTGTAGGATCACAGGGCGAGGTAACAAAATGGGTTACCCACTCGTGATTTACCTAAATAGGGATTTCACCAACTGAGATCACAGAAATACGGTGAGCAGAGCTTTCTTGCTTTTGGGTTATAACCTTTGATATATAGTTAAGAAGTGCTTGAACTGGATCACAAGAACGAATGATCAGGTTACAATGCCAAAAATCGCATACTGTTAGTGCCTCACTGGAATTGTGACTCTGGAATTATTAATTTATCAGGAAAAATACACAAAATGGAGTTTGCTGTGGAGATGTAAACGACGTCATGAGGCAGTCTTAAATCATGCATTCGAATATCATTGAAATGCTCTAATTGGCTCAAACCGATATGGAACGATCCACCTGAAGGGCGCACTATTGCATCATGGGCAAGTGCTGCCTGTTGACGTCATTATTTTGTTGTTGAATTAAGGAGTTTCAATATTTGCAGGAAGTTGCCATTTTTTTTTAAATAGAAATGTAGTTGTAAATTATTATAAAATTTATTAAACGATTACAAGGACGAAAGTCACGTGATTGTGTTCATAGAGAACCAGCGCCACCTGGTTATTAAGGGTTTCAACTGATTTCCCTCCCCCCCTCCCTGTCATAATAATTATTGAGGGCACGTCATAAAATGGCTACTGATGATGTGTTAATAAAAGGCACCACCTGTGTAATTACGTAATTATATTTTCAAATCATTTTCTTATTTTAAGGCAATTTTTCTTGTGCGGTTATGCCTCGTATATTGCTTTGTCGTGGACTGCAACGCCCCTGGCGGCTAAACCTATTAATTTTGGTGTGAGTGTGTTACCTCCATTTCTCACGTCTGGTACTAACTAACCCATTAGGGGCGCTTTTTAAAAAAAAAAAAAACTTCACAAAAGCCGCGGCTTCGGCAGCCGAAACAATAGCCCAAGTAATAAAGTTATTACTTAAATTAATAGTTTCTTATTCAACTTTTTCTTCTGAACTCGTTAAAGTCATACGAGGGGGTGTGGGGAAAGAGGAGGGGGGGGGGGGATTACGTACCCCTTACCTTATCACGCTTCAGATTTCTTGAAGGAAATGCCCCCTGGGGCTCTGTTGCTGCATATTTAGGCCTATTTTTGAAGGCACGTTTAAAGATGCGTTGACTGGCTAATGTATGTGCGATATACAGTATATATATTTTTAAAAAAGATTTTTAAATGTTGAATGCCCTTAGGGGGTTGTCCACCCCCAGAATGGGGAAATTATAGAGGGGTTCATAGGGGGCACTCTGCATGCTTGAAAACTATTATTAACTGATAGTTAACATGATTTGGCATCTTAATCAGTCTTAATGGCCGTTGTCATCAGGTAACGCATCAGCGTTATTAATGCAAAAGGCTTATTGAATATTAAGTTAAATTACGAAAAAGGCTGCTGGATTGCCTATAGAGTAAATGGTGGCAGGCGCCATTTTGTTTGGCTTTTCTTGATTTGTCTCGCTTCAAAACTACTCCCATAATGCACCATTTTATAACAAAATTTTTGATTATTTTAGTATATTTAGTATTTTAGTACGAGCTAAATTTTGAAATATATGCATCATAGATGGCGCCATAAGTCTATGGCAAATGACATAGGGTGCCATTTTAGTACGAGCTAAATTTTGAAATATATGCATCATAGATGGCGCCATAAGTCTATGGCAGATAACATGGGCCACCATTTTAGTATGAGTTAAATTTTGAAATATATGCATCATAGATGGCGCCATAAATCTATGGCAAATAGCATGGGCTGCCATTCTAGTATGAATTAAACTGTGAAATCTATTCACCATAGATGGCGCCATTAGTCTAAATGCAAATAGCATGGGCCGCCATTTTAGTATATGAGCTAGACACTGTAATATATTCATCATGGATGGCGCCATAAATCTATGGCAAATGACATGGCGCGCCATCTTTAGCTAAATTGTGATATCGGTTCTTGCCGATGGCGCTTTACTTTGTTTCAGTAAAATGAAATCGAACCCGTAAACATATTTTTGGCTGTCCTGTGACGTCACACTTTTAACGTGCATGTTCGGATATTTTTTAACTTATAGGCCTACACTGGGGCGGCATTCTCGTCTTGTTTTTAACGAAATTCGTTAGCTGCTAACGACTGCCATGAAGCTGTCGTTACATAACGATTCGTTATTGCCGCATTTTCTCATAGGCGTGCGTTGAGCATAACGAATCTAACGGAAGACAAGAATACACTTTTGTGCGATTTTTCTTCGTTTGCAGCTAAACGAATTCGTTTAGAAAGACGAGAATGCCACCCCTGTCTTTCAAACGTATACTTTCTATAATTCAATAGAGTAGTGCTTTCAAAATTGTAATAGGAATATATTATAGATACATATTTACTAAATGTGTTAAAATCAGAATTACTGTCAATCCACGTTAAATAAGATAAGATTTTCTATATTTAAAATCCACATTTTTCTATGGCAAATATTGCATTTTAGGTGTAGGATGATTGTGCTGCTTAAATGCTTTCTTTCCAATTCTATCATTTCTTTTAATTGCTGATTCCTTGATATGAACTCAATTTTATAGAAATCAGTTTTTGGCATTTTTGATATAAATTTGTTAAAGATGAATAGTAGAATAGTATTTTTGCTATTCTTAATAGTTCTTCTTTACATCACTACATGTAGGCCTAGTATAGGATAATACATTTTTGAAATTAGGTATTATACCGGCATATTTACAGTAAAAAATATTGAGAATGGTAAGCAAAATGTCATAACAAATCGATAAATACATCAACGGCATTCGACAGAAATGAAATGTTGCTTGTAAAAGTAAATTGATCGATGCACAAAAAGTATTTTGATGTAGTCTATGACATCAACATGTTTATCAATAAAATTATATTGAAACTTAATTTAAAACTAGAATATCAATGGGAACAAATCTGTTGTAATGTATTTTTATTTGTATATGCAGTACGAATTCAATTCAATTCAATTCGCTATAGTCAGACATGTAATGCCGTTTGGTAAGTGGTAATCACACTACCAGGAAGCTTATATGACTGCATGTAGCTTACTAATTTAATTAGCAAAATATATATTTTTTTAAGCAGGTTAGCTATAGCTCAATTAATTAACCAACTTAACTAACATCTTTACTCATTCTTTCATGAAAGGTTGGTAATTCGATTAATCAAATTGTTTAACAGCTTACTGGTTTAACAAAGTTAGTCAATTCAACTATTCAAATTGATTATGAACCTTTCTTGTTTAAAATCAAGTTGTCAGACTAAAATAAACTGGTGTACAGTTGGTTAAAGGAGTTACCCAACTCCATGGGTGAGTTGGTTAATCACGAGTCAGTTAACTCAATTAAATGTATGTTGGTTAATAGCTCATGCAAACCACTTCAATCAAACTAGTAAGCTGGCTAATCGAGTTAGTGAACTCAATTAACAGTATATATTGCTTACTTGAGTTAGTTCAATTGGTTAATCGAGTTAGGATGTTAATCACGTTGATTAATTGAGTTAGCTCACTTAATTAAATGAATAAGGTTTTTCATCCAGCTACTAATAAGTTGTTTGATCGAGGTGGCTAACTGGATTAACCTCGTAAGTTGCTTAAGATTAGCTAACTTGATTAAACTGTAGTTGCAATTTAGAGTGTTGCAGACATTTGGCCAAAGACATTTAGGGGAGCAATGGGGGAAATTAATCCCCCCTCTCATCCTCCCATCCTTAGCAAAATTCTGTATCCGCCCCTGGCTGCAAATCCATATTTGAAGAAAAATCAGCACTGGCATACAAATGGTCATTTTTGTGGTTTTATTTCACTATGAAAACGTTTTGCATTAACAGTGAAATGCAGTTTTGTATTTTTTATTTGCTAAACCAGCAAGGAAGGTTTTAAAATTCGTGTCATTTTGCGGTTCGTCGCGATGTTAGTATATTTAAAATTATTATGGCTTCCTGTCTGCTTGGTAAATCGATAAACCGTATAGTAAACACAGGGAACTTTCTACTTATTAGATAAAACTAGCAAAAAGGTTTTTTTTTCTGGCTGAAAAAATGAATTAAGATAAAAAAAGTGAATTGGATTTTATATATGGTTTTCTTATACGTATACGTATTTAATTAATGGCCATGTCATATATTTTTTTTACCATTTGAGAAGTCATTTGATTTGAAACCAAGATTACGTTGATAGTATAGTTATATGAACTGAGGAAAATATGGGTTAAAATGTGAAGCTATAATGTATCCAGTCAGTTTCATGTTTGGTTAAATGATATTCTAATTATGTAACTATTCGTAATATAATAGAGTAATTTAATATAAAAATTATTCCAGTCAAAATTTTTAAAATTTAGACATAAGTCAGGCAAAAATGTGTTAAGAGGCAGACTACATATTAATATAAGTCAGACGAAGGTTTTCATTCTTTCATAACCAAGTGTTGCTATTTATTTTATTTATGCTTTTTTATTAAAGGGAAAGTCCCACTTTGTAAAAAATAGTATTTAAATTTTACATATGATTAGTTGTGGCAATGATAAGTGCACCAAAGCTTCCATTGAAGAAATCATTTGCTATTCAAATACATAGTAAGCGCCATTTTCCCATAGATTTAAATAGACCCTGAAAGTTGGTGGCGCCCTCTAGGACATGCTTGTCTACGAGGGTTATAAGGAGAGCTGATGCCTTTTATCTAGTAGAGGGCATTATATACTGTCAGTAAAATAGTGTTAATATTTGGGCTTTGAATATTCTTCCAAATCCATGTATTCAGGGCATTTTATTTATTGATTAAGGGTTCATATCATACTGCAATTTTCATGCATTTTGTAATTTTTCAAGCTCTTCCTCCTACAATCACCTTCTTTCAAAGTGGGATTTTCCCTTTAAAGCAAATCTTGGTTAAGCTGAGATTTCTTTAATGCAATGTTTATAGTTTTAAAAGATTAATCCAATCCATTATTAATTTTTTTTAAAAGAAAGTTTTGTTTTCTGGATTTTTAACAAAAACAAAATAAAAATAAATGTCTATTATGAACTTGTATCAATTATAGTCATTATTTTTATACTAAAGGATTTAAAATAAGCGGATCTATAACATAAATGTTTGTGGCATTTGTGTAAAACTGGCTTGGATTAAAGTCTTGTTTCCATTAAATTGTGTCGCACAAAAATCAATAAAAGAAAGTGCAAATGTTCTGTGTTTAAGCTTATTTGCTTAATATTTACCCTGCAGTGATATGCATGTTATTTTTTTGAAGATTTTTAGGCCTATATAGCAACATTTTATCAAGAATTGATTGCGGGGAAACTGAATTAAATTATGTGGCGCATATAAAATAACATTATTTTTTTTTGTTTTTCTTTTATAAGAGATTAGCATTAAAAAAAATGTTTAACAAACATGCATGCACCAATATACAATCTGTTACTGCCTTTTTATTTATGGTTAGCATATTCAAAACGTAAAATTTGTAATTCATTAAAAAGTACATGGATTCTTTTTAAAATAATGCAAAAACAAAAAAAAATTAATCTATTTAAGTTTAAAAGATTCATGTCAAAGTAAATAATGCAAATGAAATAAGTATAATATAAAGCAATATTTATGTACCAACTTTCGCATATATTTTAATAATTTTTTATAACAAATGCCTGCCAATAAACAGAAAATCTTTAAAAATGCTTTAATATATTTTAATGAGGGTGGTCGGCAGTTTGTTATAAATTTGGTAGAAGTTTTAAAAATGATTTTTACTAAGAAATGGAATATTGTTTATGTAAGTTTCTTTGAAGCTCAACTTTCTTATGGGTTAAAAATATTAATTTTTTTGCTCTCGGGGTAATATTTGATATATTCGATTTACATTACTTTTAAATACAAATATTTATGTATATTAAAAGTAAATAGATATTTATTCCACATTTAAATATTGCTTTTATATCAGAAATGCTTGCTTTCATTGCTAACTTGAAAATAATTTTTTTTTTAAATCATAAAATCCTTGGATTGCAATTACAAATTTAGATGAATTTTAGTTTTTAATACATTAAGGGCCAGTTGCACCAACAACAGTTAAGTCTCAACCCTGGGTTATTATGATCATGTGACTGATTTGGGCCAATAAAAATTCAGGAATGCAAAGAAAACCTAAGATTAACATTGGGTTAATGTTAACTTTTGTTGGTGCAACTGGCCCTAAGCTTTTCAAAAACAATTTTTTTAGTTAGATTTTCTGAAATTAATTCTGAGAATTCCTTAAAATGTTATTGTTGTCCTCATATTAGAAATTATTGCTTTTTTTCTGAGGGATTAAGCCCCCATCCCCTCTCTCCATTTTTTCCAAAACCATCAATTTAACACTGGCCAATGCTGGCAAATGGTTGGTTCTAGGAATACAGTTATAAGTTACAAGTTAAAATATTCTATAGTGATACCGAGCAAAAGAACGGCGTAAATTTCCATTGACTTGTAATTGCCAGTAATGGGATATTCACGCCGTTCTTTTGCTCGGTATCACTATAGTCATTGGGTGGCTCTGATAGCCAGCAGCTCCTATTGTTAGAATTTGCAATTATAGTATGTGTATTTTGGTAATGTGGTCCCCCCTTCCATCCTCCCACACACTCCCGAAAACTTTATAAAGTTCGCCACTGATTTGTAAAAACATTATCACACAAGGGCCTATTCTGGATCATTCTTCCATAGTAAAGTTTCTATCAAGATTTCTAAGCAGTTTTAGAGATAATAAGTGAATTGCGTTATCTCATCTTTTCTAATATCCGAATTACTCCAACAAGCAGTTTGAGTTCTATTTGATAATACCTGAAAGAGCGCAAATAGCACAGGAGCTTGATAAAGCATTCCTAATCAACTGCCACCTTGATTACTAATGGCAAGATTATGTGACACAAATAGGTCCTAATTGTGCTTAAGATTGATCACAGTATGTGACAATTTCTTTGCTTTTATGTTTTGACTCAAGATGAGTTTTCACTTTTCAAGTGGAAAAATGCTCTCTTGATACTTGTTTGTTCTAACAGTCTCATAATATGCCTACATCTTGATGTTCTAAATAGAAAAATACGTGATTACGATTATCTGCGTTACTAATCATCATCAGGTGCTATCAATAACTCTTCTGTCAAAAAAGTTTTCTTTTTTTTTCTGGAATTTTTTTTTCTGATGGGTTTTCTATTGGGTAGACTTTCATCTAATTTTATCTTGGGAGCAGGTGGCAGACAATGAGTTAAACGAGCTTTTCTAGTGAATGATTCTTAAAACAAGGGTACAATTTTCTTCCCTTAAGGGCGCGTTTATGAAAGCAGCCCAAACAGGGTAAAGTAGTTTGCAGAGCGGGTAGAGTATGATTTGAAAAAAGTAC
>JAQIXP010001741.1:0-17200 GCA_034700285.1 Proteroiulus fuscus | reverse complement strand
TCCAGGTCAGTATTAAACCCCCAACTATATTTTATTCAGATTTTAAAGGTGACCTTATGGCTGATCAGCAAACAGAAGAAATAACAGTAATAGATTGTAAGTAAAATTACCCTACAATAATATTTTATAACCAAGAATTCACAAAACATGGGCCTGGCCATAAGTTCATTTCAGTAAAAATCCAGTAAACAAATTTTTACACATGTTAAAACTACACTCTAGAATGGTCAATTAACTGATAGTTAATTTAAGAAATGTATTTTTAAAAAGCAGAAACCTTACCTTAAACATGTAAACAGCTGATTGCTGCAATGTCCAGTACTCGTTGGGCCATGCATTGGTTTCCGTGGGTGGTCAACAAAACAGGGTCAATTCCATCAAAATTCTCTATCCCAGTGTGCTACAGCCACGCGGTCACCCATCCATAACAAGATGTGTACGGTCCCCATTTTGGGACTGGGAGTCCATCTCCCTACCATCCCCATGCGATAAGAAATGATACGGCTACAAAGGTCAAGTTCAGTTCATGGAACGATCCAGTTTGCCCCTGACCTCATGGACGTGAATGCTTTGTAGAATGGCCATACTTTTATCAAAAAGTATTAAAAACTAGGAATATCTGAAATTATATTAAAAAATATCAATTGCATCTCTGAAAAAACCCCATCATACTCAAGCTAATTCAATTAGGGATCATCCATAAAATTCTTTGCATAAAATGTTATTTTCTTAACTGCCTACTCCCTCCATGTCAATTCAACTCAGTACCCTATGATCAGCACATCATGTATGATGTTATTTGGTAGGGGGTTATCCCTCAATCAGAAGGATACTCCCACGTCATATAGTTGTGACTTAAACAACATTGTTAAATTGGATTCATAACAATTTTGAACTATTTTTGGGAAGATCATTTCATTGTACGTCTTGTAAAATGTAAGAAAAAGGACCAAAAATAAGAATCCGTTATATAGAACAAATTTCCTTCATATGATTAAAGTGAACATTCCAATCTCTAGTATTAGTATTTGCCTTAACAATATCAGAAACTGAATTTGAATTACAAATTAAGGACAAAAAAAGAATACCTCCTATAATATTCTATAACATTCTATAATATTCCTAAATTTTAGGATAAAATTACTATCATACGGTTTTGCAATCATACAGGGTGATTCCGAATAGCTTACTGTCCCAAAAATATAACTAAATATGCATTTAAATGAAATTTAATTTATGTATACAGAATAGGAAATCATAAGTAAATAATCTAACATTTTATCCATTGAACATGGAGCAAGAAATCTAATTACAAAGTTAAAGAGCAGGAGAAATTTAGTGCAAATTTAGTGTTTCCTGAAAAGTTTTAATTAACTAACTAATATAAAAATGAGTGAAAATGTACTTTATTCTGTTTTATTCTAATGTTTTTTATTCTGCTTAGAAATATGTGGGAAAAAAATCACAATGCTCCATGTAAATTATAGCATGTATAGATAGTAATTGAAGTGTTACTAGGTTATGTACTAGGTTAAAAATCCCTAGAAATCCCTATAAAATGGCAGTGTTACTAAGTTACATTGTTAAAAATCCCTATAAAATTGCAGTGTTACTAAGTTACATTGTTGAAAATCCCTAAAAATTCCTATAAAATAGTCACTATTTCATGTAATTATTTTTTAAAACGGCCCACAATGCAGTGCAATTTCCCAAAGTGCATTGCATGAATCAAGATTAGTGAACTGTCAGTGTGTGCAGCTGAAATTTATTTCTTGTTCCACGAAGTTCAGGTTCTGTAGATTAAATCGGAAATTTAACGTATATACTTATACCGGTAATAAGATTTAGGAATCTACCAGACTTTCGGCACGATTCCACATCAAATGTCACGAAGCAAAAAAGTGTGGGTAAATCCTCACTCCTTTTACTCCACAATAATTGAGAACAGGCCAGTGTTGGCCAGTCTAAATTTATAGTTAATTTTGGGGGCAGCCACCCTTGCCAGGGGAAAATAAAACCACACGATTTACATTGACAAGACAGGCGGAGCACATTGCAGGTAAAAATAGCCGGTTTTTCCTCAATGAAGCAGCAGACCTGTGGAGATACCAGGTATCGCCAGAGGGAGCGGTTTCCTCGCGTGACGTCACGAACTAACTTCATATAATATGAAGTTATAAATAAAACATTCAGTATCACGGTATATAAAGCCGTTTAGCACATCTTCTTGTCAAGTACAGATAACTAAGTTGGTCTTGCGAAAAAGTGCATTTCTACACGTGAATTCTATTGAACGAAATGACTTAATTGGGAATTAATTATACGGTTCAGCCAATTAGCTACAGCAAACTTATTTGTGGATAACAAGTATATTATATCAACTATCTGAAGATGACACACAGAATATGGATTAGGTGTTAATGGCATGTATTTTACTGATAAACAGGTAAGATAATTGCTTTTCTTAATTAGAAAATTAAATTAAATACAGGTGTAACTACTTTCAGGAATTTTAGCTATTGGAAACTATAAGTGCCAATAGAATTACATGTAACAAGTATTCATAAAAATTTCATCTATAAACAATTAATATATAATTTGTAATATGAAATATTTTGGAACCAAAGACCTAAGACGATTTTCCTAGGAAGCCATTTTGTTTGCCATCGGAACAATTAGCAGTTAGTTAACAAATCTATATACAGATGTAAACAGATAGATTTACGGTAAACAGAACTCAATTCTTGCAAAACATCACATCTGACTGCATGCATTGTTTATTCATTCATTCAGTTTTCGCACATTTAAGTTTTATTTATGTGTAAAGTTCGTATCATTCAAGCAAGTTTAAAAAACTACGTATACTATTGTAAATTAATTACCTCTATTTCTGCAGAAATACTTACAGCTTAGTTTGCATTTCTGGAATTACAGCATTGCAAAATTTTAAGTTAAGACTTATTCATGCTTCCCACTCCACAGAAAAGTCAGGGAAATGGAAAATGGTCAGGGAAAGTCAAGGAATTTAGCAAAAACTAGTGAAAAGTCAGTGAAATTACTATAAAATATATCCAAAGAATGGTAGACTAATTGTGAAGAATGCTACTCCATATGCATTTACGTCCACATGCCATTACTTATTGGGTTGCCTAGAGTTAATGGTCTCCTCTTGTATTTCTTTGCACCTGTTTTTCAATTTGGTCATGGAAATTTTGAAAGTTGGTCAGGGAAAGTAAAGGAAAAGTTAGGGAAGTGAACTAGTAAAAAAATAATGGGAACCCTGTTATTTCAATCTATAGCTCATTCTTAAAAAATCTAAGAACAATTCAAAACCCCATTTTACTGCTAAAAAAATAATCAAAAATGCTGTTTCAGCATGCTTGAATCGATACGATTAAGTTTTCTTTCAACAGAACTGTAATTCTGAAATGCATTTTCTGATATTTTCTTCTTATCTTTCATTACTGCCTGTCTCGTCCATCAAAAATACAATAAGACGAATCAAATAAATTATTCAGATAGTTTCTATTAATACAGGACCCGAATATTATCTTATGCATTTGGATTACATATATACTTAGCAGAAGTTGTTAAATATTAATAATATTTGAAAAACTAAGTGTTTCCGGAAAATCTAGTACACAGACCAACATGTATATATGCTGTCCATCAGAACTTAAGACTACATGAAAGTTCAAAATGCAGGCAAAAATACCGAGGTCCAAATGTCCTGAAACAATGTAATGGGATGATCAATGAACAGTTCTCCACAGAAAATCTCCAATTAATCCCAGTGCAATAGTTGCAAGACATTTGGACCTCACCTTCACACAAATTAATTACTACTTATGCGCTTAGTCATATAACCTTCTTTAATTCCTGACAAATAGGTTAATCACATTTTTTGTTACATAATTAGCTTATCTAGTATACATTACATCTCTAGCATGCACAAGCATATTCCATTAGTGTATTATTGATTAATGCAATTACCGTAATTAGAAGTGGATAAACAGAGTTTGACATTTGTTTACGGTATTCCAGCTTGCCATTTTTATGATTGTCAATTCAGAAAATCATGAATGCACTGCTAATTAAATATTTTTATCCTAAAGCATACTTCCAGTTATAGTAGAGAGTTTAGTCTTATCACACTTCTTATCTCAATATTTTGAGAAACTATACAACAACAAAATTTAAAAACCTCATCCTGGCTCTATGATAAGGTTTTCCAAGATTTCCTTGAATTTTGAAATGTCAAATTTTTTCGTTTGATTTGCCTTTTTTTCTATTTTCCTGGAATAGAATGCATACATAGTATATTGTAGGTAGTAGGAAGCAACAGGTAGTCTGTTATAAAATGCTGAGGGTTTTCCCAAAAGTAATTCCAAAGCCCTCCTTTGCCCAAAATTGGGATTGACATATTCGATAAGTCAATCGTGGCATGTACAGTCATTTTCCAGGTAACAAGACATGCAGATTTTTGTACAAAAAATAGTAATGAGTCACGTTTTTTTTCAGTAGAACAAACGAAAATCCAAATTAAAAATAAATCGCAATTTTGGAATGTAAGCAAAAAAATAATAACCTCGACTTTTAAAAATAACGCAGAAATACAAGGAAAAAATTCAATTTGAAGGCATTTTCAATGTCAGTAAGTAATAGTTGTTGGCCAGCCTGCAGCTTTTTTTAGAAAAAAGTTCATCTTAAAATCCTCGAAACGAGGTGCATGGGTGCAGTGAGCAAAGTTCTGAAAAAAAATAATAAGTTTAAGGATTTACGAGAAAAAATTGGAGGAAACGCCCATGGTGATACACGCACTAACTATTTTTTTTTGGTAAAAAGTAAATATTTATACCACCCGAATTTATGGGCAGTTCCTATAAAATTTCTAATAAATTAAGGCAAAAAGTAACTGACAATCGGCCGCACCTGTGATATAACACCTGTTTTACATCTAACTTCAATATTCTAATTTCTCTCATTACCAGTGTTAATTAACGACCATTTATGGCATTGTGAGGATCTCTCTCTAGTGCACAGAAAAGCAAAAATATGTAGTAATTATAATAAATGCATGCAAGTCCTATAGAAAGAAAATTATTTTCTTAACGAATTAATTCCAGCAATTGTTAAGGATAAGCTATTTAGCAATTGTAATTAATTATTTAATTGAAGACATGACACAATAAAAGTCTCATAATAATGGAAACTTTCCAAACTAACCATACTAAGATTCACTGCAAAGGGACATTTTATTATGAGTCCCATTATAATGGTAACTCAACACATCCCATTTCAGTATGGCCCCACTGTAGTTTTATTGCAGTTGCACTGTAGCACATTACTATGAGACCTCATGATGTCTCTCTAAATTCTTATTATAAGAAGACATTTTCTCATTAAGTCTTCAAAATGTATAAGTTTCATTACATTGGGTTCCCTTAAGTCTAATACTTTCTATTTTGGTTTCAATAGTCTTATAATGTTGGAGCTTAAGTCTCATTAGTCTAATTCCAATATCCCTAGATTTTCTAATGAGAACCTATGGGCATAGGCACTTACTTTGGGGATGGTGGGGGTGGGGGGGGGATGGGGAAATGTGAGGGAAGGAGGAATAACTCAAAACTTAGATTTATATGTTTTGCTGCAGTTTTTGCCAATTTTAACTGAAAAATACTTAAATTCTGCAAAATGATAGGAAAGCTTTAAGCGCATCACGGTATATTAAGTTTTATTTTGCATTGTTAAATGAACATGCATGCTAAAACATGAATTACTAATGAATGGGCCATTAAAAATGCTTTTATGTATAATTAAATAATTACAAGTAACAAAAATGCATTTGCTGCCCTATACTTTAACTATTGCGAGTGCCGTGGATTTTCACACTTATTTAAATGCAAGCAATGAAACGCTTTTGGCTTAAAGTTTAGGTAAAAAGAAAGTCATTAAATCTTCACAAAAAAATAACTTCTATATACATTCTAGGCTAAAGCAATTCCAACATAATTTTCACATTCTTTAAAGCCTTTTATGAGTGAAAAAAATACCGTTAATTAACTTGGGAATTGTATGTATACATACACACAGAGAATATATTGGTAACACTAATTATCCTCATGAAAAGCTTTTAATTAATCTAATCTACGAGTCGTGTGCAAGGAACAGAATTTATTCTAGTGGATTTGTAATTTTCATTAACGAACAATAATTTTTGTTGATGTTTATGAGCTGACTAGAACTTCAAGCAGATTAATTACTTGTGCTAATGAGAAATACATGTAAACATACAGTTAGTTCCTTATACTGTAAGTTAGTCAAATAGTGCCACCTGCATTTACAATCCCCTTTTTTGAAGCAATGTCTCTGTTGTAATGTCTAAATTGTGACTAGTCGATCCCAAGGTTAAAAACCAAATAAGAAAGCGCCCTCTATATTTACGTAAAGCACAATTTATCAAAAACAGCTTAAAGGGACGGTACCACTTTGAAATAACATGAAAAATTAGTATAGACATGGAAATTGCAATTGGATTTGAGCCTACAGATCATTAGATGAAATGTCCTAAATATGTGCATTTGGATGAAAATAGAAAAGCCCAAATAGGCACCATTTTACTGACTGTGAGTAGCGCCCTCTACTGGGTGAAAGGCATCAGCTCTCATGGAACACAAGTCCTAGAGGGCGCCGCCAAATGGCAATGATTGCTGAAATTAATGGAACAATGGCGCCTAATATGCATTTTGCAAAAGTCATAATTTCTTCAATATGGAAGCTTTGCTGCAAAACTATCTACCTAGTTGGGCTAAACCACTGGATTTCGTGATCTAGTTACCAAAATGTGATTGCACTTTAACTACTTTCACGTGGGGTATTCTCGAAGGTGTACCAGACAACTCACAGTAATGATTCAGCAATTTTTCTTAGTAGGTTTATTTTGAGAAATATGGAGGGCGGCTTCCCAATTTAGTTTAAAATTCGGGGATAGACTACAAGTGGGCGAATATACATCACTTCTGTGTAGCCTTACACACCTTCAAAAAGAACCAGATAGAATTTTACAGTTTTGTGGACTCTTGTCTCACTCTCACCACGTGATGTGATGAGACATTATTTTTAGGCAGTAAAATGTTAAACAGAAAAATTAAGACTAAATTCTGTCCATTAATAGCGGAATGATAAAAGCAACTGGAATATTTCACTCATTTCTTATTGTTTTTTCTTTCCAGTTGACATTGGATCTCCTGAAGCAAGCCCAAGATCCCCCAGTCCTTCCGGTGCATTGGGAAATGTAAATGTCCTCCATCTCCCAGTGTAGGGTATGATGTCCCATCGTCCAGTGCCAGTGTCCTCACCCGATGCCACTCCAGATCTCCTCAACTCTGACAATCTGAGCGCCTCCTTTGCCCACCGGTTGCACCAAATGCGTCCCAACCTGACCTTGTGGCCCTCTCCCTCGCCGGCAGCCGGCGACGCCATGTCCCCCACATCGGGCAGCCATCTGGGAGTAGAGGCCGAAGTGACCCAGGCTGCGGTCAACTCCGACTCGCCCATGGACGTTGCCATGACCATCTTGACCGTGTTCATCCTGTCTCCTCTGATAATTTGCGGCAATTCTCTGTTGCTGGCAGCTTTTCATCGCTACAAACGACTAAGGACTCCCAGTAACTGTCTAGTGGCGTCTCTGGCCATGGCCGACATGGGCGTCGGTCTATTTCTGCCACTTGGGGCGTATTTTGAACTGACAAAAAACAACGTTGACACTGCCATTGTATGTCTCCTGCCCTACTGTACTATCATTACCATCTGCAACGTGTCCATCCTCAGCATGACGGCCATTGCGCTCGACAGGTATATACCAGGTTTTAGAATATTATAGGCCTACAGTGAGGTCTGAAATCCAGGCAAGACGGATACAGGAGTTTTCATTAAAAGCATACTGGTTTCATTCACGTTTCACGCAAATTCACAATTCACGATTCACGCTTCATGTTTAACATTTAACACTTCAAACTTTGGAGTTTACACATCACAGTTTGCAATTCACTATTCAAATACCACATTTAGTAGATCACACTTTAAAGTTTTCAATTCAAACTTTGCACTTCCTAGTTCATAGGTACACTTTACACTCCACTTCACTGCTAAAACATCACATTCCGTAGACCACACTTCACTGTTCACATTTAATTTACACATAACAGTACACATACACTTTCCCACAGCACGATTCACCCTCTACACTTCAAGAACAGTTGGAATATCTCCTTTCTTTGACCACACTTCAGAGTTAATATTTCACAGTTCACCATCACATTTTGTAGATCACACCTTAAAATTCCCACTACAAGATTCACACTCCTCTACATTTCACATGCATAAATATCACATTTTTTTACCACACTTCACACTCCCTAGTTAACACTTCACGGTTTACACTTTACAGTTCAACCATCACATTTCGTAGATCACACTTTACGTTTCACACTTCACGTTTGACACATTACACTTCACAGTAAAACTTTACTCTACAAAATATGAAGCGATGCCTACGTGGCATAAAGTCTGAAGTATGAAGGGCACTGCGTGAATTATGAAGTTAAACTACGAAGTGTGAACTTCATACGTGAAGCGTGAAATAGGAAATATGACCTGCTAACAATGATGTGTGAAGCGGGAATGAAACCACCAGGTGCCATACAAAGTAGCTTTTCTTATATAAAAAAATACCAATCAAGCGCTTTATGGATTCCTTGTAGCTACTGTCTTGTGATTCCCAAATATCACTGTATACCATAAACTTGATATCAATATCCTAACCATCTGATATTTTATATAAATATCCTGATATTTTCCAATCCTGCAGGTACACATCCTTGGCCCAGCCATTGCGTTACAACAACATCATCACCAAAACCTCAGTTGGCCGATACGTGTCCATGTTCTGGATGTATGGGTTACTGCTGGGTTCAGCGCCCATCATGGCCTTCTACTACGGTGACTTCCCAACCCCAGTGCTCCAGGAAGACCCACTCTCTGGTGTCTTGGATGCTGCTTTCACAAGGCGCTTCACCTGTTCCTTTGACCTGGTGGGCCAACACGTGCGGATTTTTCTCTTCTGTATGCTCTACGCCCCATGTGCAATCATACTGTTATTTTCCTACGCGTACGTGTACATTGTGGCAAGGTATCACGCCCACGCCATCTACTCCGTAGAACTTTCAGTTCGGCAGAACCAGGACCAAAGATCCAATTCTTTGGTGAACCCTTTGAGCCACCATACGTTCCATCCACGCTACGGTAGGACGTTAGCCATTACGGTGGGATTCTTCCTGCTGCTCTGGACTCCTTTTCAAGTGTGCATGCTGATGGATGCATTTAGTCAGACTTTGATTCTTCGTAAGTGGACCAGGATTTACTTGGCTTTTGTAGCATTTACGAACAGCGCTTTTAACCCGTGGGTCTATGGTTACCGCAACGCCGAGTTTCGCTTGGCCTATCAGAAGATCCTCGAGGATTTCTTCTCCAAGCTTGGTGTGACCAAGAAGCAGGATCTGCATCAGGCCAATGGCGACTTGGGCATCCATAGTTGCGCATCAAATGTCAGACTGTGCGTTTCCCCTAATCACTTGACAATGACCACGTTGTTGAAGCCAACGTACGTCCAGGCGCAGGAAACCACATCCTGCGCTAATGGAGATAGTCACGTGACAACGGTGGTGGTGTGTGAAACTGTCATTACCTCGGAGGCTCAATAGTAAACCACTGCCAGAGTGTCTAGTAAAATGTTTCAAGTCAAACTTAATCTTCCTGTATAGACTGATTACAAACAGGATAAAATAATTTCCCAAGATTCCCTAGTAAAAAGTCAGACCTTCACTATATATTTCTAAAGCTAGAACTTCTTTTTTCAAAAAAGTTAAAATTATGAAAAATATCAGAACCTAAAAAGGTCATCCATAAATTAAATACATGTCGATGGCTTAATTCAGAAGTAGCGAATAAGCCAAAAGTTGCTTTTGAGATAATAGCGTTTTTTATGGAAAAAACGGTATAACTTGGAAATAATGTTAAAAGGTTGAAACTTGGTGAACAGATGAAACAATATAGGTATATATTATAGAAA
Source organism: Proteroiulus fuscus (assembly GCA_034700285.1). Lineage (NCBI taxonomy): Eukaryota > Metazoa > Arthropoda > Diplopoda > Julida > Blaniulidae > Proteroiulus > Proteroiulus fuscus. The sequence goes on along the minus strand of JAQIXP010001741.1, from coordinate 7,071 downwards.
ATGTGCTAATTTTTGTTAAATAATTAAATTAGTAAATTAATTAAGTAATTTGATAAATAAAAAGCTTAAAAATGCACATTCTCTAGTTTGCCTATTGAATAAAAAGAATGCATAAAAAAATTAGCGAAAATTGTCAGTTCGCTACTTGTATTGTATTAAAAATCCAGGTCTGGAGAAATTTAAAAAAAATAAACTAACGAATGATACCATTCACTACTTGTAACTTCTAGGAATGATACCTTGTTGGATATTCGCTACTTTTCACTTCTGTAACTCTAACAATTATTAGTTAAATTAATTTCTGTAACTTTAGGTTAATTAGAGTCACTTAAATCCAGAGTCACAATGGTTCACTTATCTCATTTTTATCAAATTGGCTCATTCACTACTTCTGAATTAAGCCATCGATGTATTCTATGAAAAATTGTATTGATTTGAAGACATGGGAGGAATGGAATTCTTGTTCTTACGTAATGTATGGACTATCCCAAAGAACATCCTAAAAGATCCTTACACATGTGATTACTTTCATATTAGAATTGTATAACTGGGTTCAATAGCTTTTATCCCAAGATTATAGGCACTCTGCCAGTTGGAGATACATCAAACTGGATGACTCGGATATAAAAGTGTGCTTCCGGTGATACGATTTTTTTTATGACAAACATAAAGTACTTCCGTTTGTTTGTCATGCAAATATACGAGGCAGCTGCAGGTTGTAGCTTTAAAGATAACATGGCATCAGTTAATAATTACTTTCTAAATGCCTGACTCAAAATTTCAGGTAAATATTTTTGCATAAATTGACCCATTTGTAGAAATTTATTTCAATTCAAACTTGCTGGAACTTTTTCTGCAGGCTGTTAAAATGATATTGGATTGTGATTTCAGCGGTAAGACATTTTATTTCTGTAAGATTTAGTTTGTGCTTAATTAATTTTAAAAGATATATTGATTTGCAGAAATGAGCATAAAATTACTGCAGTAATTTAAAACACATTTACATTTATGTTCTGGACAAATGTAAGTTGCTTTTAATCTTCTTGTGCAGAAATTTCTACAAAAACATTTTCATACAGGGAATACAACCAAAATAAGGGTGTTGAGAAACTGCTTGAATACAGAAAAACATCCAATATCATTTTATCACCAGGAATAATTGCTAAAAGTCCAGTACAGATTTATGCCCGTTAGAACAGTTAACTTTATGCATACAATTAACCATAATTTTGGTCGAATTGCAATACTGCAATAAAAGTTTTGCTATAATTCTGCAGAAAGAAGCAGGTTATTTCATGAAAATATAAGAAAATGAGGATTTTTTTTCTAAGGAAATTCAGCATAATTCTGTATTTAGTCCTAAAGATGTCATATTACCTTTAAGGCATACACTTACTACGGTATATTTCTAAAGTGTGATTTTCATGGAAGTTCGATGAGGGGTGACAATCTCAGAAAAACAATGTGATGTAAACCAAATAATTTCATTGGGTAACCAAATCCCAACAGAGTGCGCATGTAAAATAGAAATGCGAAATTGGCAGCTATATAATCTAAAGATTACAGGCATTTCACACTATCTACTGTAGGCCTATAATACTTCCGCATTTAACGTCTGAATGGCAGATTCTATAAATATTCATTGAAATCGCTAAAACCAAGATTTATGATGAAGAATTAAACGCACAAAGCTCTAACTTTGCCAACAATAATTATTAGTTCATTAGCTTCAATGGATTTTGCAGAACATCGACAAGATTTTCCAATATAAATAAGTCAAAAGTGCAGGTATATAAGCAGTATTACTTTGCATGGAAAACAGATATGCAGTTAGCACAGAAATTAAGCCAGTAAAAAAACAACTTAAGTTTGTGGAAATGATATATTGCAATATGCACTGATTTCTAATGGGAAAATTTTAAGTCCAATATTAACATTTCAAATTCCACGGCCTTCTTCATTTTCTTTTCCTTCTTCATTTTCTGTTTCAATTATGAGTGACTTTCCCTTTAAAAAGCATTAAATTAATTCAAGCCCAAGTAAAGATGTACAAAAAATGGGGCTAAAATATATAAAACTGCTAATTCTTCCAGTTTTGACAAGCCCTGCAGAAATCCGCACATTAAAAGTATCATATTGCTTCTTGCATAAATTTGTCATCAGAATTCTCAAAGAAATGAACGTACATATTTCCATTGTCTAATATACTACATAATAGTCATTAACTCTAAATCAGCATAATGCAAGTAAGCAGGTTGTTTCCTGCAGATTCTGATAAAATTTTACTTTGTATCTAAGGGTATAAGGAAATCTTTTCTTAAATTGCTAAATTACGCATTAATAATTATAAGTGGAATTACTAAAATAGAAATACCACAAAAGTTTGCAAAAACTTTCCTTAATTTCATAAATTAGCATACATTTGTTAGCCATACTATATCAAATCTTGGCCTTTGCAAAGAACAGGCCTACATTAAAGTATTAAACAAACTGCATTATCAAAATTGATATTTTGTTTAGATTGGGAAGAAAACTAGGGTTAAAGAACAGCAATAACAGAGGCAAATTTTTTTATAAAAATATAAATAAGTTGACCATGCTTGAAATCAACGAGTGCATATTGACAAGATGATAAAACAGGTATATATACCATGATTCATTTCTAGCCAGTATTAGATTTAGTAAATAATGCTTAATATAGACTTGTAGTTTTCCATAAAGCTACCTTGTTGACATTTGACATCAATTTGTTGTTTTGGAAATTTCTTTCGATTTGAGTTTTTGTTTTAATCAAGCAGCAACTTCAAAACATCTACAGTAATAATAATTGTATATATCCAAATGCGCCTAAGCAAAACTGTACATAATTATAAATATATAAGTGTACATATATATATTAAAAAAGCTGCTCTATTGTACATAAATAATGATAAAAGTGAACGTTGTTGTGAATGAGCTAAACTTTGTCAATGTGATTTAAACAAAAAAAAATGTTAAAAAAATACTAAACAAGCCTTTGTTCTTCATAGTCGAAAATCCCACCGCGAAGAAATTATATTTTTATTTGAAAAACAAAATATATTGTGCAAATGAAAAATCCTTTTATTTATTTTATATATATTTTATATCCCAATTCAATGTTTTATTTATTTGTAAAGTGTTCAATTCCGGTTTTTTATTTTTTATTGCACATGTGAATATGAAATTCCTAGGCTATGTATGAATACGTTTGTACGAACTGTTTTATATTTGAAAGATTTCTAATATAAATTCTATTCAGAGATCAAATGCATTAAATTATAATGTAATTAATTGCATCCAATGGGACTGTTATTGTTATTGGGATTACTATATAATCTTGAGTGCTACAAAATTGAAAACAAAACGTGATATGATTTTTACAGGATTGTAATTACAATTAATGGAAATGTGGCCGATACTGCATTATTAAATCATACAGCTGAAATCTTAATTAAAAATCTATGTAAAAGCTAACATTCAAACTAAGGCACAAGAAGCCACGCACATAAATAGCCCAATTTCAGAGATAAGTACCTTCATTTCCGATCTCGACATTAGAGATAATTAAAAATGATGGAAAAATTATGAATTAAGTCACGCTAATAAGTCGGTATAAGAAACGTATATGGAATCGATTCCCTTCGATGGGGTCCCTGCACAACAAAGTAATTACATTGTTTTGATGCCCAGAAATTACGATTTTGGAAGAAAATAATAAGGTAAGTACATTTCCTAATCATATTTCCAACTTTACCACACCATTAAAAATGCAACTATAGCTGTTGTCCATCAAAACACACAGCCTTTATATTATATATACTTTTAGCCCGGATTTAAATAATTCTCAAAGAATATGCACCAACTTTAAACACTTACAACAAAATAATGAGTCATTTTATTTAGAAATTTTTGAAGGTAGTTAAAATTCGGTTACAATTTAGAATTATAGATATAGAAGTGACAGTAAATATGATAAAATATTCTCAATTATGAATTTAAATTAAATATAGATTGATGCGTAAAGCAGAAAAATTAGTTAAAATTACTAAAATCTAACAAAACTGACAAAAGATCAACTGCCCAAAATGCTCTGTTGACTCATGGTTAAAAAAAATCAAAATAACAGGGTTTAACTACGAATATAAACTTGCAAAAGATGATGAGAAAATTAAATTAATTAAACTAATAATTGTTAAACTTGCAAAAGATGATGAGAAAACTAAATTAATTAAACTAATAATTGTTAAAGTTACAGAAGTGAACATTAACGAATAAGCCATAACCTGTCATTTCTAAGAGTTACAAGTGGTGAATAGTCCAATTCGTCAATTTACAGTTTAAAAATTTCTCGCTACTTGGCTTTTTGTTGAAATACAAATTTTTTATTTATTTTTTTTTTTGCACTTGTTTTTTCAATGGGCAAACTAATGGATGTGCAGATGTGCTACTTTACACTTAATTTATTTCGCCTTCCTGCAAAATTTATCAAAGTCAAACTGGCGAATTTGCATTTTTAAGCTTTTAATTTCACAAATTACTTAATTAATTTATTAATTTTAATTATTTCAAAAAAAATTAGAACACCTTTTATATAATATATATTGTTCTATCAGTTCACCAAATTTCAGCTTTTTAACATTGTTTATTTCCAAGTTATACCGCTTTTCCACAAAAACGCTATTATCTCAAAAGAACTTTTGGCATATTCGTCAAGTGTGAATTAAGCCATCGAATTACAGTATACTTAAAAATTCAACCCCTCTTGTTTCCACTTTTGTTCTGCAATGCTTTCTTGTTTGGGGGACCTTTTACTGTAAATTTAGACCCCTCCCCCTTCCACTCCCACGTAGCACATCTTAACAAAAATGCAATCTTCTCACCTTTCTATTTTTACATAACCCTCGTAAATATTTATAAGCAATTATTTACAATTACAATTTTCCAGATGTTGTATTAGTTAATCATTTAAATTGAAAATCTGTCACTTTTTATGAGAATTTCATGCATTATTTCAACATTTTTTTTACAAGTGGTTTAAATCAACGACATAAAAAATCCAATGATTTATCCCAGTTGACTAAAATCAACCCACCCTGCATGATGACTACTGAAAATGACATATGAATTAAATTTTTAAAATAACAGGAACAGATTGGATGTTAGTTTTCGATGAGAGAAACTGGTACAAACATTGAGTTAAATATTTAGTAAATTTTACTTTATATTTTCATTTTTTTCTTACATTTTATCTTAGATAAGTAATTGGTCCATAATAGCAGTCTTCCTGCTTGGGGGTGTGCTTTTTCCAAATCTCTTTTACATGTAAATGTAAACACAGTGCAATTACTTTCCTCATGCAGAAGGTATAAACAATGCAAGTGCGAGCAATTATATACCAAGCATAAACACAATTGAAAATTCCCAGAATATTTAAAAATGGATCGCATGCATTATAGCCTTTAACTAATCCAGCAACTACCTTTGCCTTGAAAAACCAATAAAGGAAATGGTTGTGTAAATCTCTATGGGAAATATACTTAAAAAAAGACATTTAATAATTTCGGTTTCCTGTGGCAGCTATTAAAAATTCCTAGCCCAGAGAACATAAAATCCCCATAAAAGTTTTAAATACATGTATTATACATAGTAGACCTAGATACTGTTTAGGCTACTTGAAAATGTTAAATCTCGCAATGAGGTTTATGAGTCTGAGAGATAAAAATTCTGTGAATTAATAACGGAAAAAAAGCACTCAGAAAAATAAAAAAAACCGAATTATTGTTGCTCACTGACAGAATAGTATATTAACGCAAAATAGACAGATACATACAGTTCCGGGTTCACCTAATTTTAAATATTACCAAAATTTACATCAAGGTTAAAGACGAAAGTGCCATTTTAATTTATGATAAGTTAATTTCAAGGATGAGAGATATTGAAATAGCGTGAGGCAATTTCACGATTTTCTTAAATTTTTGCATTGTTTTAGCATGCAATTCTGGTTAAGCCATCTTCCCAATTTAACCCTTTCAATTATTGCAAAAAAAAGCTTTCCAAACAGACATTGTTTATTGTTCTAGCAATCTAAACAGAAATGGGCAAAAACACTGGAAACAGCTGGTACTATTTCAATTTGAATTATGAATCTATTATTATGAAAGCTGAAAGTCGTGAAGAATATATTATCCATTGAAGGGAAAGTCCCACATTGGTTAAAGTTATTTTTAAAAAGAATAAATAAATGAGAAAGGGCATGAAATTGAAATCTTCTGACCTTTCAATAGCAAAATGTGAAGAGATACATGGACACTTCATGGTTTACTTTACAAAAGTGATGGCACCAGTACATTGTAAAATAATATCTCAAAATGGCGCCACTCATGTATTTTAGAAAGTTTTAGCCAAGATTTCAAAATTATGGTAAGTCAACTGCAAATATTAGTTTCTATACCCATCTGAACTATTGTTTGTCTTATTACTGAAACTTGTAACAAGGTGACAATGTAATTAATTTTATGAATTTTCAGCATTTTCTCCAATCGACTTAAATGCAAAAATTAACGTAAGAAGTAACCCAGTTAAAACATTAGCAGATAAACAGTTAATTGTAATAAATTAAAGGGAAAGTCCCACTTTGTAACAAGAATTTATAAAATTGTACACACTTACTAGTAGGGCCTACACTAATCGCACACACACTTACTATCTAGATATGAATGGCTGTGGCAATAATATATTGCAGCAAAGCTTCCATATTGAAGAAATTATGACGTTTTCCAATTACATATTTGGGGCCATTTTTCCATAAGAAGTGCCATTTGATGGCGCCCTCTAGGACGAGCATGTCTATGTGTTTCATGAGAGCTGATGCCTTTTATCCAGTAGAGGGAGCGACACAGTGTCAGTGAAATGGCCCCAATTTGGGCTTTTTATTTTCAATTAAATTCACGTGTCTAATGATCAGCTCAAATCTAATTGCAATTTCCATATCTATCCTAATTTTTCATGTTCTTGTTCTTAAAATCAACTTGTTTCAAAATGGGACTTTTC